>JAUZSX010108680.1:0-64898 GCA_034780655.1 Idiosepius hallami
TAGGGGTAGCAAAAATCTACCGCCGGTAGTACCGATCTACCGAAATACCGAATGTCAATCGGTAGTCCCAGCTCTGAAAAATACCTTCTTTAAAATTGGTTGTTCTTGCTCTTTCATCAAATCTTTATCTTGGCAATCTTCATTCAATTCTTTAAACTTTTTTTCTCAAAAAATAAAGAGTAAAGTTACTCACACACTCAATTTAGCATTTTTCATTTCGAATGACAAAATTGTAGTGTTTTTCAAATTGTTTTTTTATTCACAACTCCTGGATTTTAAAGAAGAGACTCCCATAACCTTATAAGATAAACACTTATTCACAAATATTTCATTTTCTTCAATTCTCGAAACAAGATATTTAAAGAGGTTATTTTATTTTTATTACCCTGGAATCCTTGAAGGAAAGTGACCACAGTTTTAAAAAACATCCTATATATTGCAATTGATTATGATCAATTAGTCTTAACATAATGCCAAAAAGCTGTTTCTGTTTATTTGATCTCATCAGGGACATGTAATATATTTGTATATAAAAAAAATTGAACTATTATTATTTGTTATTATTAAGAGATAATTTTATTACATATTATTTTTTAATGTTTTATCTTTTAGATTTTAAACATGTTTTGTTGTTATATTATGTTTTCTGGTAATTATAGGAGATTTTTATCTTGTAAGCACTAGATCTCAGACATACGCTAAATGTCCTTGTTTTAATGTGCATCTTTTATTTAGATATTAAAGTGCTAAATATTTGTTAGTTTTTGAATTTCTAAATACAGGGTGAACCCCAAAATACATGGGAAGTCTATTTAAGATAGAAATTAAACTTTATAAATCATAATTCCCAATCCTATCCAAATTATTCAATTATACTTACTTTTGTGAATGCCTAAAAAATGATATAAATCATCCACGATGTGGTGTGTATGTTATTTGCTACATTTAATTAGATTGTGTGGAAGCAATGATAAACTTTGTCACTCAGACAGACGGCATAAATTTATTTTTACAAGAAGTAAAGAAGGACAGGTATTTTGACATTTGTTGGTTTATATTTTAAGTTAGCTTTACAAAATTGTTGGTTTATTTTTGTTGGTTTTTTATCAACTCTGGCAATTAAAGTTGGAACTAACAACTAAATGTAAATGGCTAAAACGATTTCCTAACGAAAATTTGTTACAATAATATTTTTTTCTCTAAATCTGAGAATTTTTAATATTTGCAAGAAAAAAAAAATTACAAAAAATAACAAAACTACAAAATTTTTGTTATTCTATAGAAGGGAGGTAATTAAAAGTTTTTAATTATTATCTCCCTTTAACAATGTCTTGCAGTTATGTTGGTTTCCTTCTCAATTTAATTTCATATTGATCGGATATTTTGTTAATAACCCTCTAACCACAATAAATCTTTAATCCATTTTATTTATCATTTCTTGTTTTCTATGTTTGTTTATAAAGATCTTTTATATCCATTCAATATGAATGAAGAATTTCTCCTCCAATAAATATTAATTGATCATAACATTAATAAACTATTTCCAATAAAATTTGCGACCATCCAAGGAAAATAAAACTCTAGTTGTTTTCTCTTCTTGATTCAAACAATTTAAACAAGTACCAATCATGGATTCCAATTATTTATTTTATTTAGATTTCTCATCTCCACAACATTTTGCCTGCCTTTCTCAGGTATTAATCTTACCTGGGAACCTTATATAAACTTTATTCCATAAGCATTGGGAATTCTCTAGTCATTTTCACCTCTAGTTAAGACTTTAATATAAATGTTCCTGAGTTTGTGCAATAACACCTGGAGAAGGTTGAAGAACAGATCAGCCAACACATTGTGAATACAGCAATGAAGATGAGAATAGAAGTCCAAATAAATAAACATAATAATAATAATCCAAACTCTCCAATTAATTCAGACAACCAATATTAATTGAGAATATACTAATAAAGAAGAAACAAAAAGGTTGAAAACTAGAATAAAGATAATAATCAAAACTGTGGATGGGAGTAAAAGTCTGAATATAAATTTATTAAAGGTTCAGTTAACCAATTATTAAATCTGTAACCATACATTTAATAATAATAATAATAATAATAATACTTATTTTACATTAATTATTATGAATTTGACTGTAAACTGTTTAATATATTCCTTGTAATTAAGTTTTTTTTTTGTTATTTTTTTTTCAGACTCTGGCTTCTGCCCTCTGCCAACTTTATCTTGCAGAGTCACCGAATATTCAACAATGGACCAAAAGGTATTGTGGTGTTGTATGTTTTGTCAAAGACAGATCCAAACGGTCCTACTATTTCCGTATTTATGATCCAAAGGTGACTATCAGATTTTCATTTCTTTTTTTTTTTTTTATAATTAATTTTAATTTTTTTTTTTTTTTTTTTTTTTACCATCATCATTTTTTTTTTACATTTTTATTTTCTTGTAAGTTATCATTATTTAATTCATGCCAGATTTTTATAACCTTGACTTATATCTTATAAATGAAATAAAATTTCCCGGTAGAGCCAAGTATGCTTAACTAATCTAAATCCATCCTGTGGCATTTGAGATCTTGCAAGAGGCATAAATATACAACATCCCTAAATAGATAATCTTTAGGAATAAATTCAAATTTTTATAGATTGTTTTGCAACTTGGTGTAACATTAGAAAATGATTAAAACATAATAACAGTAGATAATTTGATATTTACATTAATCTATAAGACCCAATTTAGGGACAGGTTAATAAAACCTTATATGAAATATATATTGATTTAAAAAAAAAAAGTTTTATCAATTAAAGTAACAGTAATCATGGTATGAATTTTATGTACTAAAAAACTCTGAATTCTTTCCTTGAATCTTGTGGGTTTTTCTCTTAAATTTTAAGAAATTATTAAAGTAACAACTTTTAAACAAAAATTCTAAGCATTGAAATTTTCATAAAATAAATGAAATAAAATTCAGAACAAAACCTATATTAACATTTTAATTTTATTAAAGAATTTATCTCAGAATATTCAATTGAGTAATATAAGAAAACAAGAGGAGTTTAGGATAAAAATAGTATAAAGAAAAATAATGTTAATTCAGTCATAAGTTAGTGTGTTCTCAGGTCAATGAAACAAGCGAAATTGTTTTGTTTTTCTTAAAAGAGGAAGAAAAATAGACAATTGATAAATTGTAAAAAATACTTTTAATTTTTGAGATTTGAAAATGTGTAAAACCTTTTTTTATTTTGTTTTAGTTATGGTGTTTTTTGTTTGTTTGTTTTTTGCACTTAAATAAATTACATTAAGAACAGGACTATATGCACACACATTCATAAATAAAAAGATAACATTTAGAGGAGAAAATCAATATACTGGGGTTTTTTTTCTGCTTCCCAGATATTTTATTGTTCTTTTAGCCTATATTTTATAATATACTGGCATTGATTTTTAATTTATTTTCTTTGTAATTTTTTCTTTTGTTTTATATTTTCTAATGCACCACCCATAACGAATGAAAAACGTCATTGACCTTTGTACAACATTGATTGGATATTGTTTTAAGCTTTTCCTCTGATATATTGCTCGAATAAGGATTCAAATCCCATTTACTAAAAACATTTTATTGATTTGACAGGCAGAGTTAACAGAAACTTTATTCAAGGTTAAAAGTTGATAAAACAATCTGGTTTTCAAGTTAGTTTTATGCATATACTCTTCTGTTAAAATCTTTATCACCCTGACATTGAATTGGGATGTGCAGTCATTATTTTTAAAAAAAACAGTAAATAACACAAAAGAATAAAAAAAACAGCCTCAACAAACGCAGAAATAATAATGATTCATTTAGCTTTCAATATTATATTTACTTGGTGAGCACCAACCCAAGTTTGGCACAAAGCCATTTCTATGTGCTCTTACCCAGGCTTTTTGCATTCGGTGTTACCCTTTACTTGGATGAGATGCTTTCCAGGTTAATGAGCCCCATTTGCCCAAGAGCTGTAGTGTGTAGATTTTGATCTCATGCAAACAAAGAATTCTTTACACTAAGTGGTGCGTTGGACAGCAAATTTGTTTTTGATGTTTCCGTAGCATTCTTGTTTTTACGATAAAGAGTCGTTAGCCGTATGCTCAACTTTCAAACTGGAGAAACTTTTTTAGGCTTTTGAAATCCAGTGTTGCCCTTCACCTAGATGAGAGACTCTCCCGAGTCCCATCTGCCCGAGGAAGCTAATGGTAGATAGAATGGTTTTGACTTGGATTTGAACTTGCGTAATACGATTCCATTGTCCCAGCTTTTTACCAATGCTCCCCCTCGCCACCTAAACAAAGAATTACTAAATGAATAATTACAAAAATCTTCACAAAAACAAAGCCATTAAAAATCCAAAAATTAATAATTAAAATGGGACTATATTAAAATATTCTCTTATTAAAGGTGATAAATATGCATCTAAACTATTTGTACTTCAAAAAGTTAGCTACTTTAAAATGACTAATTAAGGTTGATATGTTGTAAAAAAAAATAAAAATAAATGGGCTTGCTGTTTGCATTAATAGTTAAAATTGATATCAAATTAGATTTGCAATAATATCATTTTAAACATAAATAAAATAATGCCAAGAAAAAAGTTATGGATCAGATCATTTGCATAAAAGTCATATAAAAATATGACTTTACGCAAATGATCTGATGCATTGCTTAAAGCTCAATTATATTTGATAAACATCTTTCATTTTGTAAACACATTGTTTTGAATAGCGGCAAGTACATAAGTTAATAGCTTTAGGGTTTCATTCATGCCTCTCCCAAAGGTGAGCCCAAATCTGGGTGTAACAGAATGAATGGATTTTGAATGTGTATATGATTCCTAATTTCAAGTGCTAACCCACTGTCCCAAGTGGAGTTCTAATTTATTAAAAAAATGTCACAATTAAAAAAAACATAAGATTAAAATCTATTTCAATTTCGAATTGTTATGATTATCAATTTTTTTTTTTTTTTTTTTTGTCATTATTTCTTTAGAGCCTTAAGATCCAAAAATGTTGTGTTCAGCCCTGCTTTATTGAACCCTTATCGTTTTTGATGAGAGCATCCACTATTAGCATTATTATTATTATTATCATTATGAGTCTGTCAACCTGACTGGCTTGCTTATGCAAATATAAATTGTTGGTTAAAGGCATTCACTAGCAGTAGACTGTAAGCATTCCTATGACAGTAAGAGAAAGACTTTATTTTTTTTCCTTAAAGCATTTTAATACATGTAATTTTAGCATTTACAACCTTTGCTACTTTAGGTCTTTATTAATGATAACGACATTGCACATTAACATCTGGGGTTTGGAAAACTCTGTGCAAATTATTTAAGGATTTAATCTTAGCTTAAAACGTACATTATATATCTGTTTGCTTATTTATTGTTTATGATTTAGTTGACAGATTATCTTAATCCAGTTAATAGTATCGTTTGCACCATTGGATGAGCCATGGCAAAGATTAACTTAATCGCCTGTTAGGTGTTTAGTTATGAGAAACAAAATTTTCAATGTGTAATCATAAGCTAGACAGGGAAACAAATAGATGTACGAAGCAAGTAAAGTATTGTTGATTGAAATCTTTCTTTTCTTTCACTTGACAAAAATTTATTAACAACCATGACAATGGTATTTTCTCATCGTCCTAAGCTATGTGATTCATATAAGGACTATGATCCTTATCATTTGGCCCAACAAACCTCTAAATCCCAAGAACCAGTGTCCCAACAAAATTATGTGTCTTATACGGCATCTACTCCCCAGCAAAATCCATACAATCAGGGTTATGTCTATGAGGATATTTCAAATGGATATGACCAACAAACTGACCTCCATAATTCCCTTGATGGTCAATCCAGCTATAATCCATATCATCAGACCAATGGCTATCCAGATGCCAATTCATACCACTTGAATTATGAGAAGAAACCTCATCCTGATTATGAAACTCAAGAAAACCAATATCATCAAGCAGAATCAATCTCAAATTTACAACAAAATACTCACTTGAACCACTCTCAAGATTACAATGGTCATTCTAATGCTGAAGAAATTCCCAAGAATGCCCAAGAACTGTCTCTTGAACACTTGGCTCCTGCTTTGCTCAAAGCATTGGAGAATTATCGCAATACAGTGCCCCGTGTCCGTCGTTCAGAAAATACCCATTCACTCAAAGATATTCAAGCAAGAGAATCTTACGAAGAAGTCAATGTTAGACAGACACAAACCCTTTCTGGATACAAGCATCATTCCAACCAAGATTATGTAAACCAACATCAAACTTTCAATGCTTATGAGATGTGGACCAAGGCATTTGACCATACTCTGCCTAATCATAGAAGGCTTAGTTCTTCAGCCACCTACCAAATGAATCCTGGTTCCTATTCATCAAATTCTCGGAATCATTTGTGGTCCAAATCAAGTTACCCAAAGAGAAAGAAGAAGAAGAATTGGTCGGATTCCCCTCAAGTGTCCAACTCAAGTAATGCTTCTCAGATGAATTTTAATTCCTACTTGAATAACTCGGCTTCTTCTTCTTCTCATGATTTTTTCGATGCCAATGCAACAAACCAATCTTTCCATACTGAGCAACCAAAGCAAACAGCTGGGAAAACAAATTCTGTTCGAATAAATGGTTCTTCCTTCCAGAATTATGATCCTTATAACCTGCAAGGCAAAGTTACTGTTCCTAAGAAATATGATCCATACAATTTGAATGGTGTACAAAAGACTACTAATACTACTACTGTGCCATACCAAAATAGCCATTCTTTTGAGGAACTGAATGACTATTCTGATGATGATGATGATGATGATGATGAATATGATGAAGAAGAGGTAAGATAAAATATATCACCTATAATCAAAGATAAATGACCATCCTTGGCATCCCTTTTTTTTGTTTTTTTTTTTTTTGTTTTTGGATCATCTCTTTCATGAACAAATTCTTACTTTGAGAATCACTTTGTAAAAGATAATGACGAACTTAAGTTTTTTTTTTCAAAGAAGATTTATTACTTGATAGTAAAAAAGAATTAGAAAAAAATCAATTTTTACCTAATCAATATTGAATATTTATTGGAGTTAAAGAATATTTTCAATTATTGAAATAATTTTTTTTGCAAATATAGGTTGTTTAAATCTTAGAAAAAAATAGGATTAAAGATATAAACACACACTCACTCTCACCAACTCTTATTGTTTAGTAAATAGCTCATCTCAATATGAATTAATATATTCTTTACATATAACTGCATATATTCTGTCAGCAGTATTCCATGCTCTTTCTATAAAAAAAAAAGATAAGCCATAAAAACTATTTATTGAACATAAAATTTTGCTTTTATTTTAAAATGCAGTTTTTAAATTAAAACCCTGAAAAAATAGTTTTACTTCTTTGAAAAAGACCATCAGCTGGAATTTTCTACTATTGCTTAAACTATTGCAACTATTTATATAAACAAAACCTGTCTGAAAAAAGATTAATTAGATTTCCTCTATTGTCTATTTTTATCCGTTTTTGTTAAATGTTTTTTAAAGCATTATCTCAAAACTATTTTTAAAAAAATATTCAGATAAAAAATCTTATTGAATGAAAGAAATAACTTGAAGATTATTTTTTTGAGAGATAAAACTATTAAAGATGTTCATTGAGGAAAGTGTTAAGATGTAAGATCCAAAGAAAAAAAAACTCATCTAATTTTGTGTAACATATTGTGGGTATTTTACATTTAAATCAGTCTCTGTGTGAAATAATTTATTTCACACACATCCAAAAATAGCAGCTCATTTTTTTTTTGGATTTGATCTACAGATATTTTGTAACTTTTCATTTGAATGCAAATATTTAAAAAAAATTATTATCTCTGTAATAAAATTTTTTAAGAACTTGTCATTGGGGCCATCATTGTTATTAGTAAAGGAGTCAGCTTTGTAATAGTTGATGAATTGAAAGGTACATTTACTTAATCAAGCACTAACCCAAGTTAGGCACAAGGGCATTTTCATGTGCTCATTATATTCTTTGGCTTTAGTAATCAATGTCACCCTTCACCTAGATGAGTTACTGAGTTGACAGGTTTCATCTATCTGGGTTTTTAGAATCAGTGTTATCTTTACACCTAGTTGAGTAACTCTACCCAAAGCAGCTGAAAGTGAATATGATGGTTTTGACTAAGATTTGAACTTGTGTAATGTTCATCCTAGCTTTTTACCACTGATCCACCCTCACTGCAAATGATGAATTGATGATAGGGGTCACCCTGCAAATTGTTGATAAAGGAGGAGAGTGCCATGTCAGGCGATGATTTCTTAAAATAACAAAAAGTTGATTAAATTTCTATTTTTCCACAAACAAGGGTTTTACAAGATTTTAAAAATTGGGGAAAATTTAGTTTTTCTTTTTCTTTTGGGGTTGGTTGGGTATGATGTGTAATCTGCTATGAAGAGAGGGTTTTGGGGCTTGATCAACCAAGGGATTTGTGTCCAATCATATTTAGGTGTGAGAAAAGAAAAGACAATGTTAAAAAAATCCATGAATGAATAGTACTTGACCTATTAGATTTTTTTGATTTGTTAGGTTCTTTTGTGAGATCCTCAATAAAAAGAAAGGGAGAAAGAAAAATTGTTGCTTATGATAGGTGCTAACAACAATATGTCAATACTCTGTTTTTTTAATTTTTTCATATTGTTTTCTTTTTCTTTCTTTTTTCTATCCTTTAATTTATTTCCTTTTTTTTTTCTCCATTCCTCTTCTTACTCTTTTTCCTTCAATAATTCTTCTCATCCTTTTTATCAATCACTTTCTCAAAGAACTCAAGATACTAAACACCATTTTGACTTGTTCTTTGTAAAAGATAAACTCTTGTAAAATTAGATTCAAATAAGATATTTTTTCAAGTGATGAAAAAGATTACTTAGGGGAAAGACCATTTGGCCTAGTTGGGGAGGCACTTGGACTTTGGAATTGTAATAAGTGAGTTCAAATCCTCATCGTTCCATTTGCCTTCATAATTGGACTAATACCCTTGGGAAAGGTATGAATCCCCACATTACTTTGAGCTATGGATTAAATTGTCTTGTTAAAAAAAAACAAAAAAATTTCTGTGTAAACAAAAAGAATGTTTATTAAAAAAATGGTTGATCTCAGCATCAAATGACCTAAAAAGTTTGGGTTAGGGTTATGCCATAAAACAAAAACCAAAAAAACAAAAGTACTTAATTTCACTTATTTTTTTAATTTAAGACTTTTTTTGTAATTATATCTGAAACTTAGATAACTATTAGTAACTATAACTATATTTAGAATATTGACTTTTGTTCTCATCTTCATTACTATTTCTGTTTTGGTGTTTAACAATGATGAAATGATGAAATTAAGTCAAATTAATACACCCTTTCTATCACACTAGAAAAATGAAATGAATAACTAGCTGGATCTATTTATAAATGAGATCATACAATTTGCATTAAAATCTACATGTTCTCGATAATTTTCAAGTCTTCTCACTTCAAAAATGTTGAAATACTGATAATCAAATAATTCAAATAAATAAATGCTTGGTAAAGAGCATTGGTAGTTAATTAGTCAACTGTCTTTCATGACTATCAATTTCTCACATGTGCAATCATCAGGCCAAAATTCATAGGCAAGAAAATCCAGTGACCAAAAGTATGCTAATTCACTATATGTAGATATTATAAAAATCTATTTATCTATTAACTTCATATTTGTGGCATTGGTCAGGATTTAAGTATTGCAATTCTAAGCAATGGTCATCTGGAGTTTGCATGATTAATTTTGACTAAAGACAAAAATATTTAATAGTAATATTGGGTTTTGGTTTTGGTTAACAGACTGAGAACAAAACAAACTGATTTTGTATACAATATTTATTTTACAGTTCATTGAATTCTCTTGATTTGAAAAGATTTTTAAGCTCAAAGAAAAAGCTTTTGAGAACCGTTGAAAAATTACAGAGTGCTTTTTTATAAAAAATGTTTTTTTGACAGGAGATAAAAAACAATAGTATGGCTTTAGTAATCAATGTTACCCTTCACTTAGATGAATTACTGAGTTAAAGAGTCTCATCTACCCAGGTTTTTGGAATCGGTGTTATCTTTACACCTAGATGAGTTACTCTACCCAAAGCAGCTGAAAGTGTGTATATCTCCCCCTCTAAAAGAAAAAGATTAACTTTTTCTTTAAAAAACCAAACGTCAAACATTAAATAATTGCCAAGGATTTATTCAACATTAAAGAAAGAAACCAAACTCTTTTTGATAATTTAAAATAATGACGAAATAACTTTACTTTAGATGCAAATAACTAATTGTTGATAATAGGGGATTTAACACTGATTAGTCTTTGCAAGGAGATTAACCAACTGAGTTAATCCTATCCCTGCAGCAAGCTATTTACTATAAATTCCAACAATGTCTGTTATACTCACACGTGTCTCTAATACCAACAACAACTGCGGTGTGGGTACTTAAAATAACCCACACAAAGGTTAGATTCATTTAGAAAATTAAAAAGAGGTCTATCATTTGACTCTTTAACTCTTTTACTACTTTAGGAGTTTTTTTTTTTTTTAATTTTGTAATAATCTTATTTGTATTTCGATTTTATATTTTGTTTAATACAGCTCAACTTTTAATATTAAATCATTTTGGTCTTTGTTACACTTGATTGCTTTTAACTTATTTAAAATTTTGATTAGCTATATAATCCTTATTGACTTTTTATCTGTTATGCTCCTTAAGATCCCTCTAACACTCCCAAAGTCCCATAAGATCCCTCTGACACTGTAAATGTCCCTTAAGATCCCTCTGACACTCTAAATGTCCCATAAGATCCCTCTGACACTCTAATTGTTCCATAAGATCCCTCTGACACTCTAATTGTTCCATAAGATCCCTCTGACACTCTAAATGTCCCTGAATATCCCCCTGACACTCCAAAACTCCCTTAAGATCTGACACTCATTTTCATTAATTAAATCCAAAAACCTTTCATATGGCTATTTCATTCCAATGATCTATTTCATTCCAATGATCTATTTCATTTCAATGTATCAGTGTATAAGGTTTGACATTGACTGCCATAAGAGCAGAAAATATATTTAAACAGAAAAAAAAACATTGAAATCGATTCTATATTGATGTTTGTTGTATAAGCTTCTAAAAGTATCTTACAACAATTTCCAGTGTTAACTACAATAATAAAACATAGTCAAGGCTAGGAAAAAAAAGTTTAATAATATGCTTAACATTGGCATCAATGCATTAAATGATCTTGTCCAAGGTTAACTGTAAAACTTTCTCTCCACCAAGGAAAAAGCAAATGATTTTTTTTTAATGCAGTGATATTAAGTGATGCTAAAATAACTTTATCATTTTATTAGATTATAAATAAATATAAAACAAACTTGTCCTACCATTAGAATTACTGTACAATGAAGAATGATAACATAGCAACAATAATAATATATATAATAATATACAACTTTTGTATAATTTCTCTTTAATTTTTAAACTAGTTATTAGTCTTTGTTATTTAGTGTTCAAGTCTTTTGGATTGATCTTCATTTGAGTTACTAATAACTTGAACTTTCTTCTTATATTTTCTGGTTGCATTTGGGAACCAGTAAGGCACTTTGAGCAGCAGAACCCTTTTGTCCACATAGTCAGGTCAGATTGTTTTCAATCTTTCTGCCAAAGGGTTTCTCGGTCAAAAAGGTTGTGAAAATAGCTATGAAGATGACAACCAAAAACTTAATACAGAAAATAAAATACAATAAAATTAATATTAATAAAAGACTTTGCTAAAAGAAATACCCAACTCGATTCAGTATCAAGTAAAAAGTGAATTTATTTAGAAATATATTTGACTCTATTGTAACAAGTCACAAAGTGTCCATGTAAATAACTATCTTATGTAGAAAAAAGATAACTGGGTATTTCTTTTTACAATAAAAATCACAGAACAACATAGAACCTTTCTTGGGATATTGCAGAACTATTAAGTATTATTAGCTTATAAAAATTAATGACCATAAATTAAAAATATATATAAAATTATAAACAAAATATGAAAAAAGTAATGTTTTTACTATGCAACATTTCCTGATGATTTTGCTTAGATTAGTTTAAGAACATAACCAAAAATTATTGTTCTCATCACTAAAGGACCAAAAGGTATGGCTGATTATATATGTGCCATTGTGAGAAGGATTACAAAAAAAAAATATCAATTCAATTTCAATGTTTTGACATACTATTTTACTATTGAATATTTTTAATCTATCTCATTCCAGAGACAAATGTTACTATGGGAACAGGAAATGTACCATCAGTTGAAATACAAGAATCCTCGCAAATTCTTCCACACATTTGAAGCTGATGTAAGTCAATTTATACTTATCCTCAACAAAGCTTTCTGTTTTTAGCCTGAATTATTATTAACCAAATTCTTATCAAATCTTTTCAACTAATTATTAAATCAAGTAAAACTCACTAAAACTATGTAAAGAAATGAGTATTTTAAACTTTGAATTTATTACCGGATTGATTTTATGACAAGAATAAAATATAAAAACTAACTTTATGTGTTATATTATTTGCATATTTTTAAGATTAAAGGTAAAAAGACATAATTTGCATCCCACCCATCTAATGCTTTATGTTTTTTCATATATAAAAGTTTCTGTGACAAGGGTCAGTTGAGTCTAGATACGTCAAATGCCAAAGGCTGTTGTTTTATTTGTAGTCTAAAAAATATGCCTTTTGATTTACAGGTTATGTAAATTTGAACTTAATTTATTTCTTTTAAGTTTTTTTTTTCTAAATTCTCGTTTAGAAGAAAGTTTTACTGCTTTTTAAAAAAAATGTATTATCAATATCATATTTCAGTAACAATTTAAAAATATTCCCAGGCTTTGTGTCAATAGAAAGTAGATAAAGAAATAAAGCTCATTATTTGAATACATATTGAAAATAATATTATTATTATTCTAGCATTGCCAAGCTGGCCTAAATTTTGCTGATGAAGAAGAATCAAAGCGATTTGCAGATGTGATTAATGATAAAATATCTGAAAGACAGCGAAAAAAAGAAGGTAAGAAATTTTGTTTGATTAATGATCTTTTCTTCCTTTTTTTTTTTTTTAAAGAAAAAGAAAGATTAAAACAGCAATGCACACTTTCCATTCAATAATGAAACAAAAAGAAAAAAAATGATTACAGGCAAAATGAAGAATTGCAATTCTAGTTTTTTTTACTCATTAGGTTGTCTTAAAAGTTTGAAAACATGAAAAATTATTCCTCAAAATAAAGACCATCTAGGATTTACTAACTATTGGAACAACATAATAACATATCTTTAAGTTGGCACCTTTACTTGCATGAAATCTAAAAAATTTGGTTCCTTGCTATGTTCACATACCCTTATAAATGGGAGCAGTTTAATCAGTATTTTTTTGCTTTTAGACCATGATATCATGTCTTGTTTAATGCACCCTGCCAAGAAAGATTTTCAAGGGAATAGTCTGAATAAGATTGCCAGGTATTCATAAAATCTCTAATAAGGTTAAGTTCGGAACTACAACCCCTTTGAATGACAATGTAATATTTCAATTACCAGAAATGAAATTATTAAAAAACATCTCATTAAATTTGGTGTGAGATGAAAATTTATTTCTGTGTACTTTTAATATTTATATACAATGGTTTAAAATATCAAATTTTTATAGAAATTAAAACCCAAGCTAAAAGCATTCATTTTCCACTAACATTCAGATGTTTATTTCAAGTTATATTTGAACCTAAGATGGTGGCAAACTATTTGTATTTTTATCATTTCTATGTAAAAAAAGGCCATTTTTTCTGCATTCTTACAATAAAAATTCCTGAATATTCTACAACATTGCAGAATTATTATCATAATAAACAACATTAGCTGTTTCATTGAAATTGATGAATTTCATAGAATTAATGAACCTACATTGTAAAAACGTATATTATAAACAAAACATAAAAAAATAACTTTCTTTAAGCATTCAGCATTTCAGTAGATTTTGTTTTATAATAAATTTAAAGCTTAATACTTAGAAAGTGAAATTGGATGAACAAATAACTTTATTCACAAATAATAATCTTTAATTTAACAATAAAAAGATTTGTGATCATTTCAATCCTTTTGAATTGTAAATTTAAATCTTTGATTTAAAAAAAACATTTCTTCCAAAGCAAACACCAAAAACAAAAATTGACCCATCCACAAATTATATGATTTCATTTGGCACCCCCTATGGTAGATTGCCTGAGAATGGGATACAGAAGAATTTTCACAAACTATTTTAAATATGAAGGACACCAATGAGTTATAACCTCTTTTGTGTATCTGAAAAATCCTTTATGGTTCCAACTAGTTCACTACTAATTCACTAATTTGGGTATGTTTTACTTACAAAATATGCATTTCTGCACCATCTTGTTGCAAAGATGCAATGTCATTTAAAAATTTTGTTTATCACTGAATGCATCCCACCTTCCTTTTTATTTATTTTTTTAAAATTTTAAACAATTTTTTGCAGACAAATTTTATAATTATTTCAGCCTTCTGTCTTCCATTTTTTTTTTTCAGCTCCATCACACTAAGATTTTGTCTATTAGTCCTTACTTGGGAAATGAATGCAATTTACAAAAGTAGCATTATTCCAACCCAAATGTTTTCTAATAAATCACAAAAATACACACAAAATAAAATTTAAAAAATAAAAACTATCTGCAATTGAATGACTCAAATCAATCCATAATAAATTTGATTAATTTTTGGAAGATATTTTTTAATTCAATATTTGATGTTTAAATGCAAATTTAATTTGACTTTTTTGCTTTTTTTAATAGAACTTATTATCCGTGAGTTAATGCGTGATATTTTGTTTGGTTCTGTTTTTCTCGTGTGATTTGATTGATATTTATCTGAATTGTTGAAATAAGACTTGATAATTTGTGCTATCGAAAGTTTTCACACTATTGTCCTTATCTTTATTGTTATATACCCATATTTTGTTGATGTGCCAATCAGGTTTCTTTAAGTGTTGCTTACCAAAGCCAGGAATCTTTTAGAAGTTCTGTGTTCTTGATAAATGGTTCCTAAGAAGCTTACCTATTAAACAAACACTTAAAAAACACTAAAGGTACTTTTGCCAAACATTACATAAAGATAAGGACAATAATCCATGCCAATAAATAACACAATTGAGTTATTTACCATGATGACAATTTCATAGCATGTAATATTGTATTTTTTTTTTTAATAAAATATTTGCTTTTTTGTTGTTTCATTAAAATTTTGTTTTATTTTGGTTTTGGTCACTCAAATTTAGTTTCTAAAAATAAAAAACAAATTGCTTGTTTTTTAAGTAGCCTTTTTTTCCCATCTTTATTCCAGTTACTTCGTACTTCTACACATATACTACTACTACTACTACTACTACTACTAAGTGTTATCTTTGCAATGTTTCACCTGATGTGTCCTTGTCCTTTTTAAGGTATCCTTCCAAATAAGAAAACTTCATGTCAAACTCTACAATCTTAGACCCTTATTTACTCTACAAGCATAGCCTGTACACATTCCTTAAGTTCACAGCTCCAAAGAAGGTCCCAGAAATCAACTAATGTCTAAGAATGCTTGAAGAGCACATCGGCCGAATTGTTGTGAAAATGATAACATTGAAGATGAGTGTAGAAGTCTGAATAACTTTAATAAAGTTAAATAAATCAATTCAAACAATTAGTTGTACTTTTTTTAAGTTAAGAGTCCTAACCTATTGGTTCGTCTGCCGTAAGTCAGGAATCTTTGTGTCCTTAAAAAATGTTTGCTAGAGAAAACTCTACACTCCAAGCTGGGAATGATTTAATGCACAAATTTACAAAGTATTTTATGTTATTTTATTTTTTAAAGAGATTAACTGAAATACATTTTAAAACCTATTTGTTGTAACATTGTTTGCTGTTTTTTTGTTAAAGATTGCAAGTTATAAACAACAATTTTATTAGTGTCATTTTTGTTTTCTTTTATGTTTGAACACAAGATTGGAGTGGATTGTTTTATTTTGAATTAGAGTTTGCAAAGTTAACAGATTTCATTAGAAAAAATCAGGTCATCAAACATGAATGAATGGCTAAAAAGAAATCTTTTTATTTTAAATGTAATTAAATTTTTCAAATTTAATCTCTTGAATATTTGCAAACATCTGAAGTGAACTTTTTTGGTTGATTTGCTTGCTAGCCTGATTAAATAGTAGTCATAAGATTTGTATTTGGTTTTAACATGTTACTAACTTGAAATATTTCTAAACACAATGTTATGTTCATATGTCCCCCATTATCCACCTTTTCCTTATATCTATCTTGGATGCATTTTGTTGTATCACATATTTTTCATTGATCATAACTTTTTGTAGTGGAATTGGCAATGAAATATGACATCGCATAAATTCAGAGCCAACACGAAATTCTTGTTGATATTTGAAAAACATTAAGTTGTGTATAGCAGTGATCTTACTGATTCTGATGTTGAGAAAAATAGCTTAATCAAGGGTTGAATAATGTCACTCAGCTTCCAAACTGTTTAAATTGATGCATGTATCATTTCAGCCGGTTTCTAGTGAACTTCGATGTCAAAATGACTTCATGTTGTCTTCAAAAAAATGTATTCGATGTAATTAGGGAATTTGTTTAAATGTTAGTTTTGAGTAAAGTTTGATGTTAAGATTATTTCATGTTTTTAAAAAATGTATTTTTCTTTTCAAATAATCAGGGAAAAGTCTGGGATCAATTCTTGAATTCTGTCTTATATACTTCATGCCTTTAACATAAATAATCGATCGGGATATCATTGCTATTATTAAACTTTTCCAGATTTTCAAATATTCTTTTTGTTGCTTTCCACAGCCAGAAACTGAACTTTTCTAATCTGGCTGTTACACATTTTAGGGAAAAGAATATAAAGAAAGAATAGGGATTGTTGAGAGCGACAGCCTACTAAGACTTATTGACTAGTCCACGACGACACTTCCGGGTAGCCAATATCTGCTTACAAAGCAACAGGGAACTCAGCAGTGATGTTCGTAATGAGTGATGGTCCCAACCACATACACAGAGATATCGACTTTTATGTCTTAATATTTATTATTAAACAATAGAACTCTTTATCCACATTGGAGAAAAATTGTCTGCTTGTCCTAAAGCTTATCAATACCTTGATCATACTATCGTAAGAAGGTATAACACACTATCTCAGTCGTTCACTATTAACAGGGATTTACTGGCTTTAAACACTTGGCGAATATTGTGTTTTGTTGATCTCACGAAAGATACAGCTAATCTTTAAAAAGTTATCAAAATCCAATTGTTATGAGATTATCAGAAATTAAATAATTAACTCTTTAATGGTAAATAATTTTTTTCCATTAGAATTTTTTTTTTTTTGCCATATTTTTAATTTCTTCTTGTAACCAAATGATATATTCCAAAAGACAAAGAAATAAAGGTATCAAAAAACAAATAAAAATATTTTTTTTACTTGTTTTTGAGGTTGTGAGAATGAAAATCTGTAAAATGGATTTTGTTAGAAATATTTAGAGTTTTTTGTTGAGTGATTTGATAATATTAATTATGTTTCATATTGACACTGAAAAAATTTTCTTTATAAAATATGGGAGCTTGAAATTTAATAAGATTTTTAAAAAAGTTTTTTATCCGTGCCTGCATATTTTGTATATGGTATTCAATAAAATATTTTTAATATTTTAACTTGTTTAAAATATTTCATAAGATATTTTCATTTTGTTTTTTAATTTTTATACTGACTATTTCCGTCAGATCTTATATTAAGGAATTTAATCATTAAATCTGATACATAAAGAATGGTTGTTATTTTTTTTTTTTTTTTTGCCTAGTTTGTAAGGAATTGTGACTGTTTGGTATGGATCTGTTTTAGATATCCACACAATGACAATCTATTTTATCTAAAGATAAAAACAAAAATAATCTCTGCCATAAAATAAACAAAAAATGAAGTCCACATTTGGTTTCTCCCTATTTTATAAAGATGAACATCATTTCATTCCAGCTTCCATTTTGGTTACTTCCCATTCACTAACCTTCATATTTATCGAATAAAAGATAAATATATGAAATTTATTTTTCTTAAAGAAATAGTAAAAAAAAAATTTACTGCAGATTTTTTTCAAAGTTTGTTTTCAATTTGGACGAATTCATGTTCACTGGCACAGCATTTTTGATCTTGCAAACACCCTAATGGTTTGTTTTCTTTCAGAGCGACGGAGAACACAGATTGCTAACCGTTCACAACATACCAATATGACTCGAGGTGACATTGGCCTTCACAAAATCTCTGCTGCACCTCCCCCACCAGAATGTAATTTTAGTAAGTGGCATGTTGCACATTGTTGGTGTTCACTTTTTCACTGTGTTCTATCAGATCTTACATAGATAGGGCATACAAAATCAGGCAACCTAGAATGAGATTTTTAAAAAAAAAAAGAGATTGTTAACTTTTGATTTTAGATTTTTTTTTTATTAAGAAATGAAGTAAATAAAATTTTTAAAAAATTCTGCTTATTCTTAAAAAAGAATTTTATTTCAATGAGAAATTGCTAACAACTTTAAATTTACAAAGTATTCCTCTTTTAAGTGTCAAGGGTGGGTCAGTAGTAAAAGCTAGGACTCTGGTATCTCAAAACCATTCCATTCACTTTTAGTTGTCTTTGGTTGATGAGAGTCTTAATCTTGGGAGAATGACTGATCTAGGTGTAAAGATAACACTGATTTCTAAAACCTGTTTCAACTGAGGTAGAGGGAAGGATTACACTGATTACAAAAAGATCAATTTTTAATATAAATACAAAATCTATAGAATTCTTATGAATATTTTTTGTTTTTAATGGAAACAATTTGATCATGATCATAATTTGAAATAAGTTTTTAGAATTGTTCTATTTGTTTCTGATTAAAAAAAAATTTCCTCAAATTTAATTTTGAATGCTAAAGTTATGTAAGATCTGGTTATGGTTAACTTTGATTTCTTTTCTTTTCTTTTTTTTTTTCACTTACTAATATTTTTCAATTTTTGATATTAACTAAATTGTTTGCTTTTCACAGATACTTCAAACACAATGTATGAAAATTATTTGCATTCCATTACTGTCATTTATTTATTTGTTTCACTCATTGTATATGTCTATTGACTTCTTTAAAACCATTTTATTGCTTAATACACCATATTTAAGATCCAAAATAGAAGTATTTTAAATTAATATTATATGATATGAATGATGCATTACAATGATGATATTTGGAAGTGTATTTCCTCATGAAGACCTGAGTATATAATAGGTTGTAGTCAGGATTAAACCTATTACCTTGCTATTATCACTTTAGAATTTATATCAACCAATTTGTAGGTGTGTTGCACCAAGATAATAATCAAAACTCAAATAACTTAAATCAAAATAATGATCAAAACTTATCTTTTAAATTCAAACAATTTGAAAAAAAAAAATTGTTTATTGAAAAATGTTTTTAAAACTCTGAGCCACAACACAACATAAAATCAATATGATTTCAGTCTAAACCTTTTAACCATTTCATTTTAATATTTTATCATTTCATCAAATTTATGAGATTTTCTTAGAGCATTCCATTATTAATTGGATTTTAATTTAACTTTGATTTTCTTTTTTCTTTCTTTTTCTTTCTTTTTTTCTTTTTCTTTCTTTCTTTTTTTCTTTCACTTTCCACTCTTTTCTTTCTTTTCTATGCCTGTTTCTTTATTCTTTTTTCATATACATTCATGTATTTTACCATAATATCAGACGCTTTGTTCTGCTCTGGTAAGTTACTATTCTATTTCTTTTCATGGCACTAAACATTGACTCTTCAGTAAGTATATGGCCCATTAAATCTGTATCAATTTCATTGACACTCTATTGTGTAATGTTTATTGACACTCTATTGTGTAATGTTTATTGACACTCTATTGTGTAATGTTTATTGACACTCTATTGTGTTATATTTATAATTCACTTTTATCCAACTTTCTATTTTTCTTTCTTTTTCACATACATGAATTAATTTCCTTCCTCGCGCACACATGTAAAGTGCTACAATGAAGATGATCACAAAGGCAGTTTTTTTAAATAAAATTTTCTTAAGTAATTTATTCTTTATTAAAACATTATTTCCCTCACAAACTTTTAACTTTAAAAACTGCTGCAAAAGTGATTTGAATAAATAGCTGCATGTCCAAGGAAGAGAAGAGACTAAGGAGCCAGTCTTGTTAGAGCTTGCTGGATAAGCATTTCCCAATCTGAGTTCTAAAGCCCTCACATCATGTTACAATGCAATACTTCTCATTTGAAGGCTTCATCGGTAATTTTTGCCTTGATTTCATTCTGGATTTAATATTTAAATCTTATGTTCATTATAAATTTTCATATATACTGTCAATCATGTCAATCAAATTCAGAAATTCTGTTTTGAATTCATTCATTATTGTTATTTCATAAAATCTTTCTTTCATTAAATAAACCCTAGAGTTTCAGACAAATTAATCCATCAAAAACCTTCTTGATTTCTTCTTTTTTCTTTTCTTCATTATATTTAAGATTTTTAATGTTTTAACTATTAGCTTCAACTATTTGATGCTATGTGAATTGCATTGTCTTAAACGCTACAATTCTTCAAATGTTTTGTTAATACATGTTAAGAAAGTAAATAGACACTCCTTGAAAAGGTAATAAGTAATGTATTTACAATCTAATGTTTCCTTTTCTACACATTGATATCAACACATGAGTCTTTAGAGGAAATGATGAATTCATTTCATTCAATCATAAAAACCTTTTTTTTATCAAAATGCATCAGAAACTTCTTTATGAGTTGAGATTTTCTTTGATCAAAATCCATAAAGAACTTTATTATTTTTTTATGGAAAATTTAAAATTGAAAAATTCTTTAGCAAAGATTGTTAAAACTGAATTTTCAGTCCTTAAATTTTTCTTTTATTTATATCAATTTATATAGACTGTATATTAACTGATTATATCTTATTACTTGGATTTTCTACAGGCAGTACTGTCTCACCTATGCCTAAAAGGGTTGCTACTAAGAAAGATAAAAAGAACAAGATTAGATTGACAAAAGATGATATTGGCCTTCCTACAGACTTCAGGTGAGCTATTCTCAAAACATTTCTACTTTTTTTAAAAAAAAATTATTGATTACTTTCTATATATTATTACAATCCTCCCACTAAGATGAATTAACTTGAATATCCTCCCACTAAGATGAATTAACTTGAATATCCCAAAATCGCTATAAAATGTCTATCAATAAAAGTATATTTGTCAGATATTGAATTGAGTTATTTATAATTTCCCTACCAGCCAACTTACTCACAGATATCTTGATAATACCGGAAATAGCACATGGCATCTAAAAAAAAACAATGGAGTTATATCAGGTGGAAGTCGGGAATAGCATGCTAGCATCAACAATAAACAGGATTCAGCTACCTTGGCTCCACACCAGAAATTACACTTTAAGTTGGCATGTCAAAAGAAGGCATATCCAGCATTATCAGATTTCCGCATGATTTTTTTTAGGTGTCTCTTAAACTGTCCAACCCATACATATAGTTGGAATGTCTCTAACTCTCTTTTCTTCTACTTCCTAAATATTCAGGGAATATAAAATAACAATAAAAAAAGATTTTAATTTTATACTTAAAAGGTATTTTTATCTTTTGAATCTTCTCTGGTATTTTTAATTTTTTTCAAAAAACTTAAAAGATGAAATTGAAAGAGTGAGAATCTTTCCTGTTTTAAGAAATGATTTTAATGTTTTTATTTCTTCATTTTGTTTTGTTTTTTTTCTTTCCAGACATGTCGGCCATGTTGGTTGGGACCCCCAAAAAGGATTAGATGTAAGTTTGAATCAATATTTGAACAACAATTATTTTCGTTTTTTTATTTTGTTTTGTGTGCTTTTTGATAATCTATCTCAAGTTTGATCTAAGTTGATTCTTTAAGTATTAGCTGCCTATTGAATCAAATATTACACAGAGTGGGCCAAAAGTTAATAGGCTTTTTATATGCTTCTTTGTATGAATCTTTTTATATGCTTTATAAATGTTTTTTGTTTCACTAGCTGTGAAGATTGTTGCAATGTTGGCAGAGGACATTTTGAGTTGTTAAGAGATTATATAGTTTCTGTCTGAAATTATTTTAGCATTCTTGAAATATAAAAAATGAACTTTGATTTTAGATTTTTTTATGAGTGTACACCTCCTTTTGGCCCAGCCTGTATCTTATTCCTAAAAAAAAATGACTTAAACCTTTTTTCATAATCAAACATTTTAGATTTTAAAATGATTTGAATCTAGAAAAGAAAATTCTTTTTGATTTGAATTTAATTCATTTGGTTGTAATTATTTTTTTTCTTTGAGACTTTTTTTGTTTTTTTCCCCCTTTTTTGTATGTGTATATTTTTATTTATTAATCATTTTTACTTCTTTCAATGTTTTGTAATTTAAATATTTGAACCTGTAATGTTTACAAAATTTGGTCCCAGCAATTATGGTGAAATACATTCTTGAAGATAACAAGATACCCAGCTGAAAAAATTTAAATGATTTGATCTTGGAATTGGCAAAAAAATTTTATTAATATATTTAGGCTTTTTTTTTTTTTTGGTTTTATGCCTGTTTTGTTTTTTGTGAAAATCTACATAGAATTGTGCATATAGAATATCATTTATTACAAGCTAATAAAAGTAATCTAAATATTAATTTACTTGTCTGATGTCTGTCCAGTGTCATAAATAAGAATCCTTATCATTGCAAACTGTAATTAATACTAGATTTTTATAGATTAAAATATTTAAAAATAGATTCATTCATTCAAAAATACTCAACATAAGTGACGCTCTTGAAAATTTAAGAAAAACTTATATTGGATCCATTGAAGATTAGTTTTATATATTTCAGTTGTTCTCCAAGTTTGTTTTTAATTCATGGTTTGATCTGAATTTATATTTCATTATCTTTTTAATTGAAATACAACCTCATTCTGATTGTTTATGTGATCAAAAGGTTCTTGCTTATGTTAAGGTGGAGATTTCAACTACCAACGAGTTCCTACCGGTTCTGCTAGTTATACTTAATAATATATCAGAAGAATTAAATAAATCCCGGTTTTAAACAGCTGTAGTCTACATAATTACTAAGACATTCTTTTTATTCTTATCATTATTTATATAAAATATCTACTACCTCTTATTGATATCCTAAAGACCTTAATAAAATCAGTCTAGAAATGGCAATGTCACTGAGGGATTAGTATAGTTAAAACTTCAAAATTTTACCTTCATTGCTAGCCATTAATGCACTTGAATAAAAAGAAATGATTGATATATCTTCTTTAATCTGAGTCACCCGAATTTGAACCTTTAAATTCAGCATCCAAATTGATAACCTGTATATCATTCATATTTCCTTTAAAATGTTATTAAAAGATATCAAAACAGAAATAGCTGTCAGAGTAATTAAAAAAAACAAAAAACTCAATGATGATTCCCTTTCCACAAAGAAGAGAACAGGAATATGGAAAGTGTTTCTCTCTGTCTCTTTCCTCCAAAACTGAACATCTTATTGATGAACCTTGGAATAATGTTGGCTAACAATGCACATATCAAATCCACACTGAAAACTTTTTTTTTTCTAATTTATTTGAAGACATTTTCTTTTAATTCTTTAAATTTAATTTTAATTCTTTCAGGTTTGTTTTGTTTTGACTTCATTTGTTTTATTTTTTATGACAATTCTTCAAAACCTTGTGGCATGTTTGTTTTGTCATTTTGTTTTTAATTTGTAAGCAGAATAAAAAAAAAATAGTTAAAAATTTTTTTTTTTAATTCATTTAACAAATTCTTTTCAATTATCTTTTTTTTTTCTATTTAAGTGGTTTTATAGCTTTGCAAAAAAATAAGAAGATTTTCATGCTTTGAAGTAAAAACTAATCCAAATATTCTTCAAATTCATTCTAGAAAATAATTGCTCCATTTATATTGAGCGATTTACTTTAAAAGAAGTAGACATTATTCATTCAAAAAGCTTATCTGAAAAAAATCAGATTATAATTTTGTAAAGTACACACAAAATAAAACATTGAGTTTAATAATGATTATAATTTGGTAATAATTCAATTGGACAAGTAATAATTCTCTAATAGTGACATCTTTTATTGATTTTGTAATTTGATTATATTAGTAAGCAGCAGCAGCATTACAATAATAAGCCAATCGTTGTGCTTCAAGCAGAATGAAAAATTAAAATTATTAAAGTTAAAAATAAAGACAGAAACAATTATGAACGACAATAAAAAGTTAATTTTTTTTTTTGTTTATAACATTTTCCAGTTACATAACCCAAACAACATCTCAACATCAATGTGTTTGTTTTTATTTCATAAAATACTTTAATATAAGTCTTCATATGGCCATAGGCATATACACACATTTGATATTTACATAAAGCTTCTGGATATAATGAATAAGAATTGGGAAAGAATAAGTCTTCATTGACACATATATATTTTGTAAGATATTTTAAAATAAACTTTTTTTTTAAATTTTAGTGTAATCTGAACTATTCTTTCTTGTTTAAGTAACAAGAATGAACAGCTAAAATTTGGTTAGTGGTTTGCAAAAACATTTTTTTTTTTTATAGTAACCTATGATATAACTTTTCATCCTGTTCTATATAAAACTTTTTAGGAGTATTATGGAAAGATATATTTCTTTAACAGAATTAGGTATTTTAGAAAGAAAAACATACTAAACACATTATACTATTTTATATAACTTTATCTAATAGTAATTTTTTTCCTTTTTTATTATTTTTAAGTTATTTTAATAAAAACTATATAAATTAGCAAAATCTATCCAGAACCTCTATAGTTGGCTTTTCTTTTATAATTTATGCTTTATGAAACTATATATTGACATGGGGAAGGGGAGGTCTGTAAAATTTGGCCTTATGTCATCAAGTTGTTCATCAGATTGATTCAAAATGAAATGCATTTAATTTTAAGTCTATTTAAAAAGCACCAAATGGTGTAAAAACTGTTTTATTTAAGTTGGTTTAATTCATTTACTTTGATGAAGAAATGACTATTTCTTTCATATGGGTTGAATGAAGGTCATAACTGTTTTCCAAAGAATCCATTCATATGAAAATAATATTTTTTAGAGTTTCCACCATTAAATGACAATAGAGGTTGATATGTTAAAAAAAAATACATAAAAAAAAATTGAAAATCTGCAAAGTTAATAAATTTTATTTTGTATTTCAATATTTTCTTTTTTTCTGTAAATGTGAAAACAAAAAAAATTCCTCAGGCTTTATTTTTTTAATACTTAAATTTATCATCATCATCATCATCATCATGATAAATGTTATGATTACTCATGATCCTCATTGTTATAAACACTCATTATCATCATTATGATTGTTAGAAAAAAACTCAGTAGATCTTCCCAAATCTTTTATTCCTTCCTGGAAATTCCTTGAATGATTTTAACATCTTTTTCCATGCCCTAATTTCATTTTTCTCTCTCCTATGATGCCCCACATCCTGGTTATTTCGGGAATAATCGGTGAGTTTCTTTTCTTGTGCAATTAGTTCTCATCATTAATACTCTTTCTTCTCCTCCTCTTCCTCCTCCTTCCTCTTTGCAATCTGCCCTCAGTTGTCATCATCATTTGAAACAGCCTCATCAGGTCAAGAGTGTTGGTTGATCTATCTAGACAATGCATGGGTTTTGTCTTTTGTTTACAAATACACACAGACACACATGTATATTATGAAAGAGATCAGTCAAGGTTCTTCACCCCTGTTTTTTTTTTTTTCTAGTCACCCCCTTTTTTTATTTCCAATGCTTATCCTCCATCCATTTTTATCACTAATCTACCAAAAGCTACTCACTTAAAAATTACTTTTAATCCTAAACACTTATTTCATTTTTGATGTTGTAATTTATTGTTGTATCCTCATTTAGAAGCAAATATAAACACATTGGGATTTAGGGAGGCTTTTTTCCCTTTTTTTTTCTGACAAGATGATATTTATTTTCTTCATGGATGTTGAAGAATGAATGATTTTGTTGATTCTGACCAATCATTTATTTTGAACTTCTTAAGATGATACTCAATCACTTCTCCACTTCACATGGACAATAATAACATTGTTTGTTTTTGCTTTAAATGTTTTCATATATTTGTTTTTTGAAATGTTTTCATCCTTTAATAAATCCATTGAAATAGCCATAAAATGATAGAATCTCAAGTTTATAAGAGTTGTTAAATTTCATTTTTCTATGAAAAAGTTTTGAACTTGATTTTAAAAATGATCCACCAAATGAAACACAAATTATTTTTTAAGCAATTTCAATCTATTAATATACTTTCAATAAAGGGGAAATATTATTTAATAAGATTGTGAATTCTTTTCAGACAATGAAGATCCATATATCTTTTGTTTTTAGTTCTAAGAAATAGTTTGACCTGATTTACTCATGGCTTGTAGTCTGCTCTAAATGATTCTTACATATCTTACATGATTGAGAATATTATATTTCTTTAAAACCTAAAGGCAAGATTTATATCATCATCATTTTTTCGTTTAATCAAGACCAAAAGTTAGGATTCATATGTATAACATTAATATTCATAAACAATTGCAAAAGTAGGTTTCTTTCTTCTTGTTATTTTATTGAAAGTACTGTTGTATCTTTTAATGTTGGTGACACACCATAAACATAAGATAATAATCCTTAAGATAAAACTATCAAATAACAAAGACAATCAAATAACAGAAATTAAAAATTAATACAAATTTGCATTCTTATTCTTATGAATATGAATACAAATTTGTATTAATTTTTTCATTTAGTTTGTCTTAAAGTCTGAATCTGGATTCTCTCTTGCAAATAATCCATTCTTGGTTCTATCCCTGGCATCTCCTTTTTAGTCAATACATGGCTTCACTCTTACTATCTTTCTTAATAGATTTGCATGATTGATTCTACAAAAATAAGTGTTCTATTTATTAAATTCTAAAGAATTTTGATGTTTCTGTTTCAATCATGTCAATAGACCAAAATGTTTGTTTAATGAAAATATTTAGTTCTAAGTTACATTAATGTAATTGATTTCAATAAAAGATTCCTGTGTCCTGTACCCTTTGTCTTTGTGTTAAAACGCTGTCTACATACATTATAATAAAATGAAAATTCTAAACACAAAGCCTCTTTAAAGATAAACTATTTGAATATTCTAAAAAAAACAAAACCAAGAAATCAAATTTTGATTTCTAAAAATGTATTGCATTGAAATCTAATCATTAGCTTTCTTTTTAGATTTTTTCTTTTTAGATTTTTTCTTTTTAGATTTTTTCTTTTTAGATTTTTTCTTTTTAGATTTTTTCTTTGAATCATTATTTCAGGATTCAAATATACATATATTCAAACCTTATAAAATGTATTAATTACTAGCAGTCCTCTATCCGGCATTGCCATTTCATTTTTTCTTGGATAGCACAAAAAAGTCCTGGTAAATGTTTAGAATTTAAATTCTTACATAGAAAGTAAACAGCATAATTTTTTTTAAGTGTAAAATAAGGTGTTAATAAAAGATGACACAAACAACAGGGACAAAATGGATAGTATAAAAATATTGCTATGGCTGGAAATGTTAGAGAAGACTTACATCAGAAAAAAAACATTTTTTATAGGAAACATGAGTGGCCATTAAGGCAGTGCCCAATTCCTAATTAAAATATGTAAATTCTTTTTTTCAGATTAAACTTATTTTTGTCTAATTTTTACAGAAATTAAATAAAAAAAATTGGGGCATCAATTTACCATATAAAAACAATATGAAACTGATTTCCCATTTAATGTCCAGGTCTAAAAATAGCTTTTATATTAATGTTTTATGTAAATTTTTTATGTAAAAGTATTTATAATCATGCAAAATATGTATATATAAATTTTTGGAGCAATAGAAAATAAACAGGAAGAATGTCCAGTTACAATATAAAACTATTGCAATTTGATCCCTAAAATAATTGTAGGAGTTGAAAAAAAAAAAAAAGAAAAATTGAAATTAAAAAATTTTTTTTTTTTTGCAATTGGCAGAGATAAGAATAGGGCATCTTTGTGTGAAATTTTTGGCAAAACTGGTTAAAAGCGCTTGGAAATTAAAAAACGCTGGAAAAAAAGACATTCTGAAAAAAGAATTTTAAATCTTACTTTTTTATGATCTAGTACCGTGCCCAGCAATAAGGTCGTGTATCTGAAGTTTGGTTGATATTCGTTAAAACCAAAGCCGAAAATGGGGAAAAGGTGGAAAGCATAAAAATTGCTGAAATATGGGCCAAATCAGATAATGGATTTTGCTGTTCTGTGTCCATGATGAAGATTTCCAGAATTTTACTACAATCATTTTGGTACAATTAAGGATAACGTCTGATTATACCGAAAAAATCTATGGACAATAATTTTTTTTTTTTTTTTTTTTTTTTTTTTAGCAAAATGAACCCTGACCTAATGTCCACTTGCTAAATCGGTTTAAAATTGTCGTTTTCGAAAAAAAAAATTTTTTGACCACACTGAGCATGAGTGTGTGAACTTTGGACTGAACAATTTACAGGTTTTTTAATAGGAGAAAATTAATAAAACTTATTTTTAAAATCATTAAAAATGGTTTTACTTTGTATTATTGAGACATGTTAATTTGTCCTTCAACATTTATAGTTTCCACACAATCTTTTTTTTTTTTTTTTCCTTGTTCTTTTTTCTTTTATAAATATCTATAAGTTTTGTCTATTTGTTCCTTCTGTCAAGGTCACTTTTCCATCTATTTTTTAATACTTATCCATGATATTTTTACATTTCTATAAAATATTTACCTTACCTATCTTCCAATTCTTATTGAATCTAGAATTCGTTGAATCCCATTTTTGATTTGATGAACATCTTAATCTTAAGTTCATTATGTAAAAACAGCAAATGGAAATAAGTTGGTAACAATGATCAACAACATTTCTAATACTAAAATACATATAAAATACATATTACACCTTAAAATCTTATATGAATCCTGACAGTAATCCCTGATCATGTTGAAAATTGAAAAGATGATCATCTGGTTAAAGTTCAATTCTCAACCAGATATTAATTCCAACAATAAGAAAATTAGAGATCAAGCTTGTATTTCATGATTTTTCTGTCCAAATTATCAGTTATTGAAAATAAAGTTTTTATTTTAAAATGAGCACTTCAAATGTCATTTTAATATCATAATCTAAATGAGCTATCATTCAAAAGAACAATTTTTTTATGTATTCAATTTCAAAGACTTTCAGAAAAACAACTTTCTTAAGACTTGGAACTGATGGCTTTCCGAAGACAAGGCTTTGGACGTACAGGCAGCTCTTTTATTATAGTATTTATATATTATGATCTCAAAATAGGGGAAAATTCTTATTGAACATGTATAAATTCATTTATAGTTATTTAATGTAAAAGTTCCTTATTAAGATAAGGAACTTTTTGTATTTGCTTTTAGATAAATTATCTCAAAGAAAGAAAAAAAGGATTTATATGAAGTGTTCCAAGTTCATTTAATTACTTAACCCAACTTGATTTTGATTTCATCATGCTAACATTTACTACTTACCAGTAAAGGTCATTTATACAGTTCAAAGACTTATATAATTGCTTCAATCAACTTCTTCCTTCTCTGTCTCCATATGTAGTCTACTCACGTGGATGACAATGAAAGATTATAGTTTCAACCTATTGATATAAGGATTAATTTCATAAGAAGATAAACAAAATAGAAGATAATTTCAGTGCACTTTTTTTTCTCTTTTTTAATGTCTTTCATCTAATTTATTATGAATTTTCTAAATCAAAACAATTTTTCATAAAACCAACTGAATTTTTGTCATTTATGATTACTTATATTGTCATGATTCCAGATAGTTTTATGAAAATGAAAGTATTTAAAAGTTCTTTTTATAGAAAAATATTTTTTTCTCAAAATTCATTCTTTAAAAGTAATTCAAAGCATTGGCTACAGATCTCTTTTTTAAATTAAATTTCAATTTAGATCAAACTATTATTTATATTGAAGAAATAGATATAACTTATATAACTTTATTAAATCTATGTAAATAATATGGTATATGTATGTGCATGTTTAGAATATCAAAACTGTTATGTCTCATTTGAGTAATAAGTAATCATCACTTAATCATCTTAAATTCATGATGTAACAAAAGCAAATGGAAATATATTGATAGGAATGATCTCATCAACATTTCTATTACTACACTCAGCTACATTAAAATTAAAGTGCTCCAGTTTTATTTACACTGGTTTTGGTTTTAAAAAAAACACATTAAGAACTGGATCAACTTAAACTAGACATAATGATTCTGATTTTTATGCAAGGTCTAATTACTGCATCACGCATTCATATGTCTATGATTTATTTATTTTATTTATATATATATATATATATATATATATATACATTAGTGTATCGTACATGAAAATTAATTGGTTTTAAAAATGATTTAATAAATTTTACCATTGCATCGTTTCATAATTCATTTAAGTTTTATACATTAATTGATAAAGCGATCTAATTTAATCTAGTGTATACATGTGTTAAGTATAACTGGTTTAGAAATTAAATTTAACAATCTTACCATTGCAACTTTTTTTTTTGTTCACATAACTCATTTCAAACTAAATTTTATACATTTAACTAATGTTGAATTAACATTGAATTATTTAAATAATTTTTCTACTCAGTTATCAAAAATCTTGTTTGAATAGCCGGTTTTAATGGTTTAGGTGCAGAAAATAAAATTCTGTATAGCATTAATGGCTCAGTTGGTAGAGCATAAGCAACAGAATTTTATGGTAAGAATAATGAAGAAATGAATTGATGAGAGTTGTTTCTTCCTACAAATGCGACAGAAGAAGAATAACTGAAAAACAAAAAGACTTAAAATACATTAAATAATATTGATGTACTGAATGATGGATCTGGCCACTGATTGTTTCATTGTTGTTCACCCTGGAATCTTTTAAATATACAGGAATATACCTGTCAAATAAACGAAGGTGTTTCATTGATACATACATACATATACATACATACATATATATATATATATATATAGTTAATGATTTTTGTTTGTTTTTTCAATTCAAAGGATCTAATTAAAATTTTCTTTCTCTATTGTCTAATTAAATCTAGTTTTAACTCCAACTTGATTTGTTTAAATTCATATTTAATTAATATTTGTGTTTTTTACTAAACAGACTAACAAATATAAATCCTACAAAATAATGATTTTGTTTGCTGTCTTAATGCCTGTTTTGCTGAACTTGTTTTTCAAAAATTAGAAAAACAATCTGATGATTTATTTCTAACATTTTTACATGTAATTCAAAATTTGATGGTTATTTTCTTTCTTTCTTTCTTTTGGTGATTGGCACTTACAAAAACTTATTTATTATTTTAAATACTGTAAAAAGAATTCTCAATTTATCCACAAGTTTCTAGATTTTGGGCTGTTTTTGTTTTCTTTTGGGCTGTATGAATTCAGTTATACACAACAAAAGATTTTATTAGTTTTATTTACTATAAAATTAATAAAAACTTCTTTTAGAGATTTTTTTTTAGAATTTTAGAATTTAACTGTATGCAAATTGTGTATCTGAGTATGTGGGTGTATGTATGTTTGTATATATATATATATATATATATATAAATATTTTTAAAGAAAGCATTGATCTTATTTGTGGCCTCATATTCAGAACTCCCCTTAGTTCTTTTAAAAAAAAACTGTGATAATGCCTGTTGGGTGTGTATTTAAAGGAGGTCAAAATTAGTCTCAAATTTACACCTTTGATCTCACAGTAGCACTGTGTCACTGTGCATTAATTCACAGTTGAAGTTACCTTTAAATTTATTTCACCCTTTCAAGCAAGTGCCAAGGCGGATTAACAAAAAGAAAGGAAAAAATCCTTATAAGACTAAGTTAAAATGATCATTTATTCAAGTAACATTTCAACTTCATTGAAAATAAGTGTTGCGCTGTTGCATTAATATTGGCATAACCAACAATTTGTTAATGCATATCTAATATGAGCGTTGTTTAGTTAAGGACAATTATGAATCTGATTGGTTATTCTATGCATCAGCTTCATTTTGATTGGACAATAAAATCATTAGAGAGAAAAAATATAATTGGATTTTGTAATCCTCATTGTTGAGTTGGGATTTTGGAAGTATTTTTATAAAATTTGATTTAGAAATAAAGAATTCTTTAAAAAAATTTTTCTTGTAATTTATATTTTTAATTAAACATTGAAATGTAATTGTCTTAATTCATAAAATAAGTCTTTATCATTATTATTATTATACAAGTTATTCCAACTTCTTTATCTTCACAATGATTATAAATCATTTGAATTAATTAGATGAGTCTGGATTATTATTTTTTATTAAAGTTATTCAAACTTCAACTCTTCTTTTCAGTGTTATCATATTTTAGCTACATGACTTTGTCAAGTATTAATTGAACTTAAGAAACTTATTGGAGCTATGGACTTTACCTTTATTATTCTGTTATTAGAGTTTCTCCCAATGCGCATAGTGTAGTGGTCCTAGGGGTTGGTTTATACAAATTCTGACTTTCATTTGGAGATGATCTGTTTAATCCTGAATAAATGTGATATAGAAAGTACATTAGTTCAAATATGGTGTCTAGAATGAATAAGATGTGAACAAACATATAAGTGCTTTACATAATACAAGATATAGGGAGGGGTTGTGGGCATGTCTTTGTTCTTTCAAACGCATAAAAAAATCAAACATTTGAATTGATATTTTCTTCTTTTGTGGCTTTTAAAGCATTCAGATTATTTTATTCTCTCAAATCTTCATCTATAAAATTTAAATAATAGTTATTAGATTTAATTCTTACTCTCTATTTTTTTTGTCTTTTTATGAGCATTTTTTTATGTTTGTTTTTGTTGATAATTTAACTTTTGAACGTTTTTGATCTTGCATTATTTCTACCACTTTTAATTCTATTTATCATTCCATTATTGTTTTCATGTTGTTTAGTAATTGTAGTTAATTGCATGAGTTTTGTCTTTTTTTTTTTTTTTTTGCACGAGGGTGGGTTTTTATCTTTATCATTTTAGTTATGCATTTATAATGGTTTAAAATAATATCCTTTTTTTTTTCATTTTAGTCAACGTATTTGCTATAATATTATATAGCAAAGACACTATGACATTTGTTGAAAATAATAATCAAACAGTTTTTTTTGGTCAAGCTAATTTAAATACAATTGTAGTATACAAATAAAAAATCCAAAAGGAGTAAAAAATATATATTAAAAAAATCTCAGGATGTAAATTTCACAATTTCAAAATGTGTTTTTTGTGATGCAGAAACTTTAATGTATTACCATTAAAATTGAAATTCTGATCTCTTTACTGTGTAATTTATTAGAACAAGCATTACTTTTATATGTCAATAAAAAATTATATAAGTTAACCCATTTAGAACCAATCATATCATTGTTCTCATAGAGCACATAAAAATGGCCTTGTGCCTAACTTGGTTTGGTGCTCAACCAAGTAAATATAATATCATTGTTCTCACGGATTGAATCCAATTTGTCTTGTTTTTATGGTTTGCATGAATTTTACAGAAATTTTAAATAAAAATATCTTCATGGAGAAAATTCAGTGATGGTAATTGGAAAAAGTGAATAACTTCTGTTTTCAACATTATTTTAAATTTGTATTTGAAATGTAAAATTAATCTGTAGAACCACTTTAAATTTGGAGTGAAGGGGTAACAATAAAAAGCCCTCAACAATTAAGTTTTTTGGTTTTTTAATGTTTTCACTTTTTTTTTTCTTTTAATCCAAATCCAATTCAATTCTAAACCAGAACAGAAATTAGCCAAATTCATCCTTGGTTTTCTGGCTTCAAATTGATTCAATTGAATTTCAAATCTAAAACACAAGAATCAAATACAATTGAATTAGAACAAAAAACACATTAAAGTTGTTTTGACTTAAAGCAATCAACTTGCTATTTATACAATAAATGCAACTGAAGAGTGCATTCAACTAAGTAGAAAGGGAATAGAAAACAAAAATGTACCATATATCATTTAATCATGATTGATATTTCTTTACATACACACACACACATATATACTATTTTTTGTAGTAAAATGATTAGCTTAAAAAGAAAATGTATATACGTGCCACATTAATATATAGTGTATATAAATGTCATCATTATCATTCTGTGAGTTATGATTTTATTGAGAAATTAAAAATGATATTTTGATTAATTTATTTGATCCTAATTCAAATCTCATGATATTCTTTTTTTTTTTTCTTTCTCTCCTCTGCAGATGGATAAGGTGGATGAAGATATGAAAAAATTATTTGAATCAGTCGGTTACTCATCTGGTGAAAATATTGATAAAGAAACTGTAGATTTTATTTATGACTTTGTGGAAAAATATGGTGGCATTGATGCTGTTAAGAAAGAAATGGCAAATCGGGAAAGTAAGTTTGTTTTATTCTTGATATATTTAAATTTGTGGGTTTCATGGGAAAACTTTATAATGCTTAGGAAACATTTTTACATTGTAGCTGTACTACTGTATTTCTAAGAATTCACTTAAAAGAAAGGAAATGTCTATTTAAGCAAATAGTTTCAGCCTTAAAAGAAAGGAAATGTCTATTTAAGCAAATAGTTTCAGCCTTGTCTTATGGATTCCATTCTTCAATGGTAAATTTCAGGTTTTTTACTTTGTTCTTGGGGTATTTAATATTCTTGAAAAGACATTTAGAAACAAAAAATTATGTAATTTTTTTTCATTTTTTTTTTAATTCATGATAAAATTCATAAATCATTAATTATTTTATTTTATTTTATTTATTTTTTTTTTTTTTGTCGTAGAAAATGTTATATCGTCCCGGCCAAGGGTTCCACCACCGACCCCAAACAGAACAATGGGTCAGCCACCTTTGCCCCCAGGTCGCCACACATCACCAGCCCCACCTCCTCCGTCACGGGCTCCACCCCCAACCACTCGTGGACCAGCTGTTCCACCTCCCCCACCAATGCGTTCCACTCTTCCTCCTCCTCCCAAAGTGCCTGGGGCACCACCACCTCCTCCACCTCCGCCCCAGTTCAACTCTCACTCCGGCAGTGCCCCCCCACCTCCGCGAGGACCCCCAGTCGAGAGCGGTGGGGCAGGAGTGCCGGCGCCACCCCCTCCGCCTCCTCCACCTCCACCCCCTCCTCCTATGATGAACGATGACGATTCACGGAAAGGCCCAGAGGTGAACAATGCCCGATCGGCCCTTCTGGACCAAATTCATCGTGGAACTCAATTGAAGAAAGTTAATCTTCAAGAGAATCGACCTTTAGTCGAAGACAAAAGAGGAAATTTGCTCAGTGAAATCCGAAACGTTGGACAGAAAAATTTGAAAAAAGTAAGAAAATTGGATTTTGATTTTCAAGGATTTTTGTTTTTTTTGAATTTCAATCAAAATAAAATCTTTTCAAAAAAAAATTCAAAGGAAATTAGAAATAATAAAATGAATGGAAAAGAAAATTAAAAATAGATTTTAAAAACCTTTTCCATTAAAATAATGATAATTTTATTTATGGTATCAGATTTAATTTTGTAAGGTTTTATCTTAAAAAGCATGAAATAAAAATAAATGTTCTTATTTAACTGGGAACAATAATGAATTGGCTTTATTTGATCTGAAACAGTTTCCTTAAGAGAAGGGAAAAAAATGGGTTTTTTTTAAAGAGTTTCAAAAATGCTATTTATTTTACAGAGGAACACATCTATTCTTTTCATAAATGGTTTATTCTTTTTATTAAGAATCAAACAAAACCAATATCACAAATGATTTTAGATAATTGCCATCATCATTGTTTTAGATTTCCGATTCTAATGCATTTAATGATTTTTAATTCAGACCTTTCTGTTAACAAATTCAAATTTTCATAAAATAACTTTTTATCCAAAAAAAGCGTGGGAAAGCAGTTTAATAAATAGGACATTTTTTTCTATCGATAAGTTTATAAAAATCGATTAAATGCTTTAGAAAAATTAAAACTAGTTGTAAATCTGGATGAATACAAAAAAAACGACCATCAGTTGTGATAGAAAATTTAAATGATAAAAAATTATATGAAATTTTGATTATGAAAAGAAAATCTTAATTTTGAATCTAAAAGAAAAAAATACATATCTGAATTTATTGTTTTCATTTAGAATAAATATTGATTCTTTGAATTTCTTATATCAGTCTTGGTTATTTTCATCCTGATCTTCAGTGTCTTCAATCAAGATGCAATAGTGGTTTTTATTAAAGGTTTATTTATTTAGTGACATCAATCTGAATATTATGGATTCAAAATTGATATTATGTCTGACACACAAGATGGATAGTGTACCCTTATAGATTAAATAAAGGGTCAAGTTTACAGCTCTAAGAAGGTTCCTTGGATTGACATTAGGTTTTCTGAAATCTATTCATGTCTGATTATGGCTAAACACTACATCAGTAATGATAACATAGAGATGAGAATGGAAGTCTGAGTAACTTTAAGTTGAACAATCTTGTTTAATAAAGTTGTTTTTCGTTAAATTTAAATTTTTATTTTTTATTTTAGGTTGAAACCAGCCAATCAGTTCGGCCTGCTTCAGCTGAAGAAGATGGAATTGTTGGTGCTCTTGCCCAAGCTTTGGCAAACAGAATGAAAAGTATGCAAGGATCAGGTTAGAAACATAAGTTTTTTCTCTGCTTTTTAAGCCCTAACTTGCTTAATATATAAATTTATACACAAGTCAACTTTAATCTCTAAATTCTTGTTTAGCCTTGTCCATAACTGGTGTGACGATCTCACAAGAATCGTCAAATAAATAAAATGAATAACGGCCTTATGCCAAACTTTGTCGGTGGGTTGTGCAAAGACAACAGCAACAAACATGCTCATTATAGATGTAGAAAAGAACGGAAAGAAAAAAATAAATGAACGTCATCAAGTCAATAGTCAATGAGAAACGAGTATCGCAATGGCAAAATTTACTTTAAAAAGTAAGTTTGAAATAAGCAAAGGAAGAAAAAAAGGAAAAAAAAGAAAATTAAGTCAAAAAGAAAAAAGTTTTATAAAATTAATTTCATAAATATTTTAATAATTTTTTTTTTTGTTAAATTATTCAAATTTGAAATGGTCAAAAATGATTTTTGCTGCTTTTTAATAAATAAAAAAAATACTTTGTTTATCTCCCTTAATTTCTTTGTTGGGGTCTTTCATGAAGCAATTGAATTAAAACAAAATTACTTAATAAATTATAATTCTTCTGATGCATCATATGAGATAGATTATAAATATGTTTATTAAGGCTAAAATGATGTGTTTATTACTTACTTAAAAATCCCTAAAGTTCTCCTAAATTCATTTTGAAAAAACAAACACAAAATTTTTGGCCAATGAATTTTGTGTTTAATTTATTTGAAAAGTTGTTTATCCCCCCCCAAAAAAAAATGAGTAATGAAATTTGAGAGATCAACATTGATTATTTTCTAAATTCTCGATGTTAAATTTTAAATTGAATTATTTTTGTTTTGCTATTGATTTATATTTCAATCTCTTTAAATTGATTTTTATTTTTCAGATGGAGAAAGTGATGAAGAAAGCAGTGATGATGACAATATAGATGATGATGATTGGGATGATTAAACAAATAAACCTCTTGGCACTCCCCGACATTACACACTTGCACAACTTTATATATACACACCAAAAATGTATGCAAGTATACATGTATATACACACCAAAAATGTATGCAAGATAACATGTATATACACACCAAACATGTATGTGTGTGTACGTGTGTGTTTACACATGCAATAAACATGTCTTGTTTTTTTGCTTAACTTTAAGCAAAATGGTAGAAAAAAAAACTTATTTGAAAAAAAATGCCTTTTTTTATTTTATTTTCTGCACCGATTTTTGTTTTGGGAATTTCACTCCCTATTTTTTCTGTTTTTTTTTCATTTTACAGAAAAAAAAAACACAAAAATAAAATTTGAGGCTAAGTTTTATACATATATAAATTTATACACACACACACACACACACACACACACACACACACACACACACAGAGTTTAATTAGTGTAGATAAAACTGGTAAAGTAGAGGGTATCTATTCTTACTTACTCTGATGAGCACAAACGTTGAAATTGGCTGTCACTACATGCCATAAACTTGTGCCTATACTATTTTTTAACTTTGATCAACACAAGCTTTATTATAGATATTGAAGAATCTATACTCAAATACAGAAAACATTACTACGATTTTAATTATATATATATTATATATATATGTGTGTGTGTGTGTGTGTGTGTGTGTTTGAGAAAAATAAAAACCAACTTACAATAGCTGAAATATTTTATTTTATTGTACATAGAATTTTTAGGCAAGTTAAGTTTAACAAAAGCCAAAATATCAATTTTGGTTTCCTTTTTTTTTCCACATTTATTTAAGTCTATTCATTCAAACATATCTAAATAAGACCATAAAAATAGGCTTTGCAATTAATTGCCATACACCGATTTCCCTGTCTAATCAGCAACTACATTGTTAAGGAACAACAGAAGGACCTGCATCTTCCACCGTTTGAAATCTCCTCTCCTCATCAACAGACTTATTGCATATTATGGCCATCTTGTTTTTTTTTAAAGATTGATAAGATGTTGCCTTACAATAATGAGGGCTTTTGGCTGGACATATTGTTATAGAAGCTGAGAGCTTAACTTTTATAACCTGTAACATTGGATTCTATATCTGAAATGAGGCTTAGACTATTGTCCTCAAGTAACATTCGATGAAATTAACAATGTTCTAAAAATAACAATATACAGAATATTCTGTTATTTGAAATTTTTAGATTTTATATATATACACACTCAACCTAAAAAAAAACTTTTTTTTTTGGATTAACTGAATTTATTTCAAAAGATGAAACTCACATAAACTTGGGTTTATTTTATTTTACATTTAATGCTATAAGAATTTTGATAAACTTCCAAACTATGAATCTAAAAAGAAAGGTGTTAATAATGACTATGGTAATTCATATTAGAATTGTATTTGATTGTTATAATGACAGAATTATTCTTTAAAATTCCTATACTAAATCCTTCATACTCTTCAACTGTATGTCATAAGCAGCCATAGATACAAAGAACAGTTTTAAAGACGATTTTCATATGCTTTTCATTGAGAGATGAAAAGTTAATATCTTTTATTAACATAACTAACTAATGTTACTGTAATTTCATTTTGAATGTTGAAATTTTTGGCTTATTTAAACTGGATTTAAAAAAAAAATTCTTGGTACTTTAAATATAAATTTTACTTGCTAGACATTACAAATACAGTATCACAAATCAATTGGGATGGTTTTAAACTAATTTGACTTTAACATTAAATCTTTCATTTCATTTATACAAAAAAAAAAATGAACCCAAAAAGTAAAATTCTTGCCATGAATAATCATTGCTATATTTTTATATTTATTAGAAAATACAAAGAATTCAGCTCATGTTTTGAATTGAATGTATTGTACTTTAAAATTTTGCTACAGAAATATTTAAGGTTAAACCTAGATGTTTGTATTTTTATTGCTGGGTCCATCCACATATTGAACATCCTCAGTTTTATTTTCTTGCCCTTTAAACTAGGTTTAAATGGTGCCGTTTTCTAAGAATTTATTTAGAAGACAGTAAAGACAAAAAATATATATGTAGATTAAAAAGAAAAAGTCACATATAAAATTTACTAAATCTATACTTTATATCCTGATTCCTAAGCACGAGATAAGGGATTGTAATGTTTTGTAAGGCAAAAAAAAAAGTACCAAATGAAGATTAATAAACCACTTACTTTTAAAGAAACATGAAAATTTTTAACTCTTTTCTTTCTACATTCTTGAATTGTAATCACATTTTTTTTTCTTTTGAAATTATCTGTTTAATAATTATTGGACAAACCTAAGCAGCAAGGAACTTGTTTTTAATTCATTTTTTTTTTTAAATAAAACAACTCTACAGGTACAAATGAAAGTATCAAAGTTTAAGAAATAAATTCTAATTATTTCAATTTCATGTTTTGTACATTTTTTAATTGGATTAAATCACTTGGAAACAAAGCTGTTCTTTCTTGTTTATTTTTTTTCTTTTAAATCTTTTTAAAATATACAAAACAAAATGGCAACCAAAAATTTATAAACTGAATATTTATCTTCCTTAAAATAAGATACCAGATACCATGAACGTGCTGAATGAGTAGAAAATGCATACAAAATTTGGTTTATTTATTTGCAAAAAATAAATCCTCACTACAATTTTTTTTTCACAGATATATTTTATTTATCTTGGAATAATACTGTAAACAGTATACAATTTTTTTTTTTTTTGGAGGGGTGGACACACCCAGTAAATGTCTAATATTTGGGCATCTCACTCCAATTCAAGATTAAGTTTAACCAATTTAAAATTTAATCTTCAAATAATTTACAAACTGTTCAAAGTTGATAAAAAAAAAATTGGGAATTTTTAAGTTTTACTACTAAAATTGTTTACATGAATAAAGCTTTTAATTCAATTATCACCAAACCATTTCTATTTTGAGTCAATTCCATTAGAAATTTCTTCCTTTCATTTAATTTGTGGTTCTTGATTAGATATACTTCACTTTAAATTCATTGTCACTAATTAAACCAATTTTTGTACTTTTATCCTTTTTTTCTAATTTGGAAAATTAAATTGATTTTTTTTTTTCCAAAAAAAGCTATAAATAAACTCTAGGTTACACCTCCCTTCAAAAGAAATGGACTAGAATTATTGCCTGGTAGCTCTAATAGAAAATTTAAACAACTCTGATGATTGCTTTAACATAGAAAACTTTTTTCCTTTAAAAATATTTTGTTTTACGGCACATAAACATTTTTGATACTGAGAACTCATTTTTTTGTCCACAAAATTTATAATACTTGCTAAGTAATTTTAGTTATAAAGTTTGAAAAACTGGCTCATAACCGTCATTATTATAATAATTAAGAATTGAGGTCTCAAGCCAAGACTAGTTAAGAGGACTTTTGCTTCAGTGGCACTGAAAATGACACCCGTGAACAGCATTTGGCTATCATCAGGATAAGTGGCAAAATCTGAGGATTTAGTCAGAATTCCATATTAAGTTGGGGGGGGGGGGAAATAGAGTAGACATGCCCACAACTATATAAAAAATAGAGAAATTTTTGGAAGTTTTCAGTTTGAAAATTCCAGTAAGAGGGCTCTAAGCCCTGGGGCTGGGTCCTGTGCACCCAGCCTTAAAACTAAGTCCATTAATGACTAATTAACAAGCCACCTCTCTCCATGCCAAGGGTCTATGCCTAATAGAAATAAACATCCAAATATTTGATTTATTCAGTCTTTGTTTTGTCTGCACGTTTCTCTTCCAGTTCAACTTGTAACGAGACGCCTGCAGAAGACATGGCCATCGGCAACAAGTATGCAACAGATACGTTACACAATACGCACTCTTTAATCCATAGCTGGTGGGCATTCATTTATTCTAAATATAAAAGTAATCTTTTTTTCTGTTAAAAAACTAAACATTTTAATCGTAAAATAAAGAAAAAACTTCATTATAAATCAAATCAAAATTTGAGTCTTAAATAAATAAATAAATAAAAAATGAAGTCAAAATTTGCTTTGTTTTCTTTTTTTAAATGAAATTTGTTTTTATTTCATAAATTTGACAACAACATTAAATGAATGATGAAGAATATTTGATAATGAAGTGGAGAGAAATGAAGTCCAATCTAGGAAGAAAAAAAAGGAGTTTATTTATAAAGGGGGTGAAGGAAAGCAAAGTGGGTGGTGGTGGTGGGGAGTTTGTAGCACAATGAGGAACAAAAAGCAAGAGAGAGAGGGGGGGCATAAAGCACCAGGACAGCCCTAACCCTAAGGGAGAAAAGGGGGAGGGAGAAGAGGTTTCTATATCCCCCCCCCCCAAGGCAGAAACCAGGAATTTGAGAGTTGAATGAAATTAATGAAAGGAGGGAGGAGGGGAGTCATTCTAGAGATGGACTTCAAATTCTTTAATTCACCAGTTGTTGCCACTTAACATTTTTCTTTTTCTTCTGTCAGTTTCAAGTTAAAATAATCGCTTCTCATATCTGGAAAAAAAAAAGAATTAGAAATTAGCAAATCTTGACCTTCATATATATATTGTTTTACCTACCTTCATATACTATAATTAAATGTAAATCCATAGTGAAAGCCATCAAATAGCTAGCCAAATGTTTTTAAACACAAAAAAAAAAAAATTTAAGCAAATGGCTTAATAAATTGTAAATGCTCGTTTCATTTTTTCAAGAATTATTCAATTTTAATTTGTTTGAAAACATTAATTAATAGATTTTGATGAATTCAAAAAAGCAAAAGATACAATTTTTTTTTTTACTTAATATATTTATATTTTTTATAAGTATATGCAAATTATATGATTTAAATACATATATGTTTTGATAAATGGTATTTCAATAATAGTAATTTTTTAAAGAATTTTTAATGTTTTTATTTCTTGGGAGTAGAAAGCATTTAATTAAATTTATAAGAAGCAGGGGTCGGATTTTTTTACTTGCTTTAAAAGATAAGTTTTAATTGTGTGAGAGAAAGAGGTTCATTCTTAATGTAGTTATTAAAACTTATTTTTTATTTATTTAATACAATTTACTATTTGTGGATCTACACTATTTTTTTTTAATTCGTTTTATACGTTTATATATATATATATATATATATATATATATATATGTTCAAGCATTTCTAGATATCAGTGTAAGGGATTTTGAAATTTATGCATTGGGTCTGCTTTTGTTATTTCCTAGAAGAAGACTTATGCAACTTGGTATTGAGCAATAATATTTTTTTTTATTTGGTTTAGGGAGTTTGAATAAAAATATAGCAGGGCAAATCATCAAAGTAAAAAGTAAAAAAACAATCTGATTGGAAGTAAAGAGAGATTTAGGGGGTTTGTTTTTGAACTACGCTTTTTGCATAAATTTCTGCACTAAAAATTCTACAAGATTTAGGGGTTTTAGATATTTATATTTTCCAGGTTTTTGGAAATCTCAACTTTTTCTCTGTCTGAGAAAATTTAAAGTTTTAAATGATTTGTAAGCAGTATTGGTTATAGTAAGCAACATTTAACGTTGGTCACTCAAGGCAGACTTGGAAAAGAAGTACTGAGGCTGAGGCCAGAACTAAAGAGAACCAGCCAGAATAAAGTCTGTTGGAGGAGCATTTTCTAATTAATATAATTAACATTTTATAAGAATGTTTAAATAATTAGAAGTTATTTTCTTTTATTAACCAGATTAGCTAAAAAAGATTGTTTATTAAAAGGCAACATAAAAAAAACATCTTAGTTTACTGTTTAGACATCAGTTAATAAAAAAAGGCTAATAAACACATGTAAAAAAAAAAGTCAAGAGAGAGAATAGCATACATTCTATTCTAATTATGCAGCAATTAATGAGGATTCATTTTTATTTAACTATTGAGACAATGTTTTTTTAATGAATTTCCCAACCTTAAAAAAATGTGAGAGAGACAAATGAAGACTTTCATTAAAAGAATATTTTCATCCAAAAGGTTTTCATATGAATTAAATAAAAAAATTTAAAAACATTGAAAGTTTTAAAAAAAAGTCAACATTGTAACAAATTTTAAAAAGTTCCTTCCACAAAAATGAAAGAATTCAATTTATCAACATTTGAAATGCAACAAATAATAATAATAATAAAGCTGATGGAGTATTTCAAAACTTTCAGACAAACAATTTAATACAAAAAGCAAGAAAAAAACAAAAAACAATTAAGAATTGACAAAATTGTAAAACAGTGACAAAAACTACAAAAAAATCTAAAACTCATGTTTTTAAGCCAATTGGTTATTTTTTACTACAAAAAGTGAACCATGGAAATCATTTTATATTAAAAGTTAAAAAAAAATTATTTTTGGAATGACCTTTTTTTTAATAAAATTTTATAAAAGATTCATTGACTCAAGTAACAGAATGTTAAGTCTAAAATAATGTTTCCTAAAATAAGAATTTTAAAAAAAGGAAGGGGAGGTTGGGTTTGGTTATTCTGTGCTGTATAAAGTTATCTAAGTTGAATAAAGTAGGCTTCTAACATTAAAAGAAAAAGTTGAAGAAAAAGTTGGTGAAGAAGAAAGAAGCTGAGTTCAGCCGTTAGTGATATTTGAATGAGAAGAGGAGAAAAATAGGTACAGGCAGCACTCAAGAATTGGAGGGAACTGAATTTTTTTTTTTTTTTTTTTTTTTTTTAAATCACTGAATTTTTGCCTGCTTGTATTTCATTTGGTTAAATTTATTATTAAAAAAAATGGTCTGGTGCAAAAATTTACATTCAATTTCATTAACATTCATCATCAGTTTAGAATATGGGAAACCCAGTCCTCACTCAAGGGGGGTAAACTATTTGAAGACACAATTAGCAGCTGCTGGTGATTACGTTTGTCAAAGCACTGTAGTAATGATATTTACAAATGGCATCATTCTAAGCTTAGTTTTCCTTACAAAGAAAGAGGAACGAGTATCAATCTGGATGTTCCATCAATAAACATCATTTACAAAAAAGTTAAAGAAAATTCAGGCTTTATAAGAAAAATTCTCTATACATTTTGCCATCACAATCAAAATTATAAAGACTTTCCAAAGCAGATTACAAGTACCAACAATAAAATCATTTTTCTTCATGATTTTGTTTAATAATTACAATATGTAAAGAGTCGACATTCAAATGACATTCTACAATTTCTATTAAGCATTTTTATCTACTTCTCATGAAGCAAGTTGCAGATTAAATTCTTAGAATAAATTAGGCATAATATATTTAATAGAATTACACTAGATGTTCATATTTACTTTCATTTGATTCTATTTTATTTGATGGTAATTCAAAAATTGTTAATCAGTGCAATTTTGAATTCATAATTTAAAACAATGTTCAATTTTCAAAACTCAAAAATTAATATAAAATTGAATTTGGGATATCAGTATTTTTTTTACTTGTTTTGTCTTTATTGATAAACTAGGAGTGATGAGGGCATTTTTTGTGACATTTTCAGGTTTTAGTTTTCTTGTCAGTTGGTTTCAAAGAAACCACATTGCAATGTAAAAATGTTTGAACTAAGTTTGCAGTGTTAAAAAAATCATAACCTCAAAACTTAAGATAAAGATATTATAATTTTTGTTTTATTTTTCTTTTATTCAAATATACTTTTAGATAAAAGAATCAAATTTAATCTTAGTTGCTTTTATAATTTTGGCTGCCGGTACCTAATAAAAAGCAAGAGGGAAGAGAAGGATTGTGGCACGAAAGCCTACCACCAAGCAGCAGGTTAGGTTCTTCATTTCATGGAGTCCACATGCAACATTGGAACATGGTTATCCAAACCATGTGAAACAATATTATTGTAACTGGAATGGAAATGGAAGGTTAATCAGTTCTGAGACAAGATTTAGATTAGAGAAAAAATGCAGAATCATTAAGGGAAGGGAAGTGAAGAAAAGAATATTAAACACAGATTAATTAAACTGAAATAGAAAAAAAAAGCTGAAAATTCTATTTTAGAAAAAAAAAAGGTATTCAAATAAAGGTTAAAAATAAAAATGAAAAAAAAAAAAAAGCTTAAAATTGATTGTGATAAAATTCAGAAAAATATTAATGTTAAGTATAATGGTTGTACCTTTTATGTGTAGTGTACGGTGATATCTTTCAGGTATCATGTATCAATCGGAGATTTAAAGTAGATTTAATTTTAAAAAATTATTTTCAAATATTTTTCTAAATATTCCAAAAGATTTAAATATTATTTTCTTGTATTTAAATTTAAATTGCTATAAACTGAAATTATTTGGCAGCTTAAGATGATATTTCTAATACATAGAATGTTTTGAATTTTGGTTGAGTAGAAAATCTAGTTGCTGTCAATGGTTCAGAATTGAGGAATATTGAGCTTTTCAGAGTGGACAACAATGTATATATGTCTGAAGGGATTTACATTAATTTCTTTCTATAGCATAAGTCCAAAAATACACAGCTTTTTATGCATGAGAATGCTTCATACTTAAACAAGGTTTTTGATAGTCATGCTAAGAATAGTTGCCTTTTTTTCTAAATTTAATTCCAATAGAATACTTCAGTTTGCTTTACTGTAATGTAAATTGTCAAAATTTTAACAAAAATGTTTTAATCTGAATCATTTTGAAATACCATAAAAAAAGAATCATTAAAAATTTAAAAAAAAATAATTCTGCAATTGATTCACAAAAGAATCAAAAAGATGAAAAAAAAAAAAAAAAAAAAAAAAATTCAAAATATCAAAATACTCACGAATGCAATCCATGCACACCACCTTCTACCTGAGCAGCAGAGGTTCGACGTTCAAATTTAAGCTCACCAGAATACATCATTGATCTGAAATCAAAATGAAAATTTGTTTTAATACAAAAAATAATAAGTTTTTTTGATAAAATCAAAAATGTTTAAGTTTAGGGAAAAAGAAAAAAAAGTTGCTTGAATTTAAAACAAAAAGGTTGATAAAACAATCAAACAAAATATTACAAAGATAAAAATGAAACTGTTGGATCATTTCATATAACAATTATGATTCTAATAATTTGTAAATTGAAATAGACAAGATTTTTTCTTTTTTTAATCTTATTTAACTTGGTCATTTTCTTTTGTTAAAGTAGTACCAATACTTATAAATAATTGTAGATTTTTTTTCCTTCCTTTTTGGTTGATTATCTTCTAAGTTAAAATTTGGTCTCAATTAAGCATTTCAGTTTTTTACGTCACATGAATACGAGAGCCAGAAACTAATGAAAATTTCTGTGCCTGGTCACCTTCGTTTCTTTTTTATTGAGGGGGGGGGTTAAGGTCAACAGAATCCTTGTAATAAGTTTTGGTCTATAATTATCCTGTTCAGTCAAAATCAATTCAAAGATGGCCATTTTGTGTGCAAATAAAGACAAACAATAAACCAATTCTTTGTAGCTTAAATAATGAGATTTGTTTTAATTAGTGGCAAAGTGTACATTAGTATAAGAAAAAAAAAAGAAATTTTAATTTGTAATATTTTTTGTAATTTTTTTTATTAAAATACACCATTATCATAAAATTATATTGTAATAAGATAGAGATCAGTGGAAAAGAAAAAAAAGAAGACTTACCGAAGAGCAGAGAGACTCTTGGAACCAATATCTTGGCAGCCATGTTGAATACCAGATATTAAGTAAGGAACAAACTTGTTGATGGAACCCTTATCAACTATGGAACCAGACACACCTTGAGCCACTTTCAGTTTATCACTTTCACTATTAACACGAAAAAACAAGCAAAAAAAATTAATGTAAGGATACTTTTTTCTTTTTTAATCAAAGTTATTTTAGTAAAATATCCTTCCATTATTAATGAAAAACAACTGATTGTATTTTGTATTTCTGAATCTTTGAGATTTGATAATTTGTATATTGAATTTTTATCATCCAAAACATAAATAACAATACTAATGATGAAAATTTGATACACAAATAATCAGTTTCATTAGTAGCTTGAAAATTGTAGTAATAGACTTTCTTCAGAAAGAGGAATTCTGCACCTCAAGAAACTAAAAGTAAAATGAGATTTGAAAAGGAAAAAAATCAAGAGAACAGTAAAATGTTTTTTTTTTAAAAGAACAAGAAATGAAACTAATTTTCAAGTCAAAAATTAATCAACTTCAAAATGGAAAACATCTTTCAATAATTAAATTTTATCAGAATGATTTTAAAGTGTAAACTTTTTGTTTGCTGTTAAAAACAACAGTTTTTGTATTTTTTTAATTTCATGTTTATTACCTCATTCTGTCACAAATATTTTCTTCTTCAAAATTTTTTTTTCTGGGAAAGATCCTGTATCCTTGAAAAGTGAGAAAAAAAAAACTTACCTGAAATATCTACTTTGGCTGCTGCGGTGTTTCTCCATGGCATCCAACGAACCCATGCCTCTGTATTTTTTGAGGCGGACTCCATCAGCAAAGAAATACTCTCCTGGTGCTTCCGTTGTTCCAGCTAACATGGAACCCATCATCACTAAGAAAGAAAAAAAATGCTTCTTAAAGAAAACAAAATAATTTTAAGAAAACCTCAACAAATTTTGAAAAATTTTGACTTCAAATGATATTGAAAAATAAAGTGATTTTTTTTCTTTAAAAATCCATGTAAAAATCCTAATTGCAAACAAATAATCTAATGTAATAAGTAATCATAGAAAATCTTCACATAAATTAAGATTCTTAATTTCATTTTTAAAAAAAAGTTAAACAAGTCATGGAGATCAATGAAAAAGTTTAAAATTTTAATTTTCAAATTTTAAAAATTTAGGTTCAAAATTGAAATTAAATGTTTTGGCCAAGAAACGTTTGGAGAAAAGTGTGGGGCGTTGGAAAAAAGAGAGGCCAGAAACTTTTAAGACTGTAAAAGTATTTCTGTCTAGAGCAACATCACGCTATTGTCTCTATTTTGCATGGGAAAATCCAAAAAGGTTGGATACTTTTTTTTTATTTATTTGGTTGCACACTGACTTTATCCAATTATTCTTACCTGTTGATGCTCCTAGAGAGAGTGCCTTAATACAATGTCCGACAGTGGCAATACCACCATCTGCAATCACAGGAATGCCAAAACGTCGAGCATACTCAGCTACTTTGTAAACTGCTGTACCCTGAGGTCGACCTACAGCCATTACTGAAATAGAAACAAACAAAAAAAAACGCTAAGTGAAATCATTAAAAATTGTTAAAAATTATTAATAAATATCCATACAATTTCATAAAAATGTTGTAGAAAGGTCTGTTTCAATAAGTAATTTGATTCATAACAGAATATCGGAAGGATTGTTTCATTCAAATAAATTCTTGACTTCAGAATATTAGGTTTTTATTAATCTGCAAGGAAATTATTTATCAACATTTGAAACCTTGAAAAACTGAGATTTTATTTTCTTCCAATATCCATATTAAAATCTTAATATTCTATTATTTCTTCTTAGTCATCAAATCTTAATTTTCTAAAAAAAAAAAAAAAAAAAGGGGGGGGGACAATAAAAAGTTTGTTTGTGTGTTTACACAAGTTTCATTTAAAAGAACTTATTTTTTCAATTTTCTGGTAGGAATCTTATCAGTACTGAATTTTATGCAACAGAAGAAAAGAAAATGGAGAAAAAAAGCTTCCCCACTGATTTATATGTATATATATGTATTACTCACACAAAGTATATTTGAGCAGCAGTTGGTTAACAAAGCATACTTTCTAATAATTTTATTTTAAATTTTGGTAAATAAAGCATACTTTCTAATAAATGGTTATCAAAGCATACTTTCTAATAATTTTAAATTCTTTCTTACTGTCAAAAAAATAATTGACGTTTGGCTGTAGAAATAATTTCAAAATCAATTGTTAAATCACCCAAGCACTTTTCGTCTTCCTCTTTTTTATACAAAGTTCATTCTCTTTAAAAAAGGATTCTTTGTTGAAGTGAATCGGAATAAAAAGAGAAGAAATAAAATGCTTTACTTACCTTCTTGTGTAATGCATATTGAACCACTTCCCATTCCAACTCGTAATGAGTCAACACCGGCATCAATGAGGTTTTTAGCTTGAGCTGCAGTAACAACTAATGTTTAAGAAATAAAAAAAAACAAGACAATTACAATGGATATATTAACTTCAAAAAGGTGTTAATAAGAAAGGAAAAAAATAAAGATGCCTGAAAATATGCGGGGAAAGTACAAAATTTAAAACACAACTAAGAACAAATAGTGACTAAAATGATAAATACACACTAATAGCACCGACTAAACAAAAACACTGGACCCTGGAATAAAAACTCTTTTTAAAAAACTTCAAAAGGAAAAGATTTTTTTTTAATTCTTTTTAACATTTGTTTGAATAATTATGACACTCTGCCTAAATATACTAATTACTGAATAAAACATTGTTTTGTTACTAAATTTTCCACAACACGCACACAATAACTGTGGTGATGGAAGGTTACTTTATGTTAAGAGATAAAAATCATTTCCTGATTATTTCATATTCGAGGAATTTATTTCCTTTTTGTTTAGAAACTGTAGGATCTGTGAAAATGATTTTTCTAAGACCAAGTGAAATATGCACAGTCCCATGAATGCACAGCAAACAAGGCAAAATAAATAAAAATAAATAAATAAAAAAGAAAATTGAATAAGTATAGTCATTTAGTTCCTAGAGAGACAACCAGCTTTTCATGGAAAAAATGTTCTGTTACTTTTTTTTTTTTTTTTTTTTTACTCATATCACATTTAAAGTTAGTTTAAAATTTCAAAAAGATTTCAAGGCATATTTATTAAGAAAAGTGCAGACAGATGAATGGACAAGGGTGAATTACTAGATCCAATTCCTCCTTTGTTGAAGGATCAAAAACCTTTTTCACAACTTTAACCTAGATTTTATACATCAATTATTCATAGTTTAAACTAAAAGAAAAAAAAACTTACCATTTCCTCCTACAATTTGTAAATCTGGATATTTCTGTTTAATTCCTTTGATCATGTTTATTTGAAAGATTGAGTTACCTTGAGATGAATCCTAGAAGCAAAGAAAATTATTTTTTCTCATCAAACTGTTAATATATGAAGAATATCTCAAAAGTTTGAGTTATTCTAAAAAATAATATATTCAGCTTGAACTTTTAAAGTGGTCCACCATTTTAAAGTTCACAGGGGGCGGGGGAGAGCAAAATTTTATTCCAAACCATGGAAATTTTAGATATCAACTTCACTTTGCACATAATAGTTTGGTTTTTAATTTTGTTGAAACATCAGTAAAATTTGATGGTGTTTAGATAGAGTTTAAAGTTTCAACACTTTCATAGAAGTAACTTGAATGACAGAATAAGATCAGCTCTTGATTATTAAAGAAAGGGTTTGCTTTCTATTCTGTGAACGTTTGTTAAAGGCCAAAGTGGTTGTCAATAGTAACAATGAGAAATTAACAAGAAGATTAGAATATAAATCTTTCAAATAATGATGAGAAAACTTTAAAAAAAATATAACGATTCTAAAATAAGAATATTAATATATTTTTCATTTGAAGCTAAGCAGTTTAAATGTTTCCTAATCATTTCTAAAAAAATAAATAAAAAAAAACTTACTAGTACTACAAAATCTACACCTGCTTGGACAAGTAGATCTAATCTTTCATAATCGCAAGTATGTGTGCTGATGGCAGCCCCAACAAGAAGCTGTTTCCTAGAAAAGAAGAAATCATTTTACAAAATTAAACATTTATTCAACATTTTATAATTCAAAATAATTTTATATTTCTTTTTTTGTATTTATTGTTTTGATAAATTGGAATTTATTCAGGTTTAGTCCTGACTATGTACAGCAAAGCTTCCTAAGCTAAAGAGAATATTAGTTGAAACCTATTTAAGTTATATCTATTGTAAATAATACAAACAGGCAAAGTATTCTAAAGTGGTAAGGAATGGGAAACACATTAAGAAAAATAAAAGGTTTATTTGTACAGATATACAAATATAGGAAAGAGATTAATATATGAAAGATTAGTAGTAATACTTGCTATTCATGCAATTAGAGTTAAGTTCCTGCAAGAGTTACCCGTATCCTAAGAAACTATTCTTAGAGTGTGCATGTGTGGGAAGATGGGACATTATATTAGAATGTGACAAAGATGAAGATAAAAGTTTACCTAATTGCAAAAAAAAAAATCCTTTTAAAATACCTAAGTTAAAATGTCATTCCAAAGAAATTTATTTTAATATATTGTTTTATAGATTATTTTCCTTTCAAAACAATGTTTAAAAATGAATTTTTTAAAAATATATTTAAGATGGCACAATCCTTGGCATATTGAGAATGAAATTGTTTATATAGACAAACCTTTTCAGTAAAAACATACATCTAGAATAGAGAGACCAAAAGAAAAAGGAAAGTCCACTTACTTTTCATCTTTTGATGCTAATGGAAATTCTTTGTTTTTTTTTGTATCTGTTCGAGCAATTAATGCAACTAATTCTCCTTCTTTATTAATGATTGGTAATTTACCTGAAAACAAAACAATTTCAACATTAAGACCTTCAAAATAAATCTACATAAAAACAAAAACAAATAAGTTTAGAAATTTTCATTTTAAATATTTGTGGGAGTTACAAATCCATATTAAATTTAAACAAGTCCTACTATAATATATGTTAAACCTAAAATACCAGCGGAGTGGAGCTCAGATCTTTGTGTGTGCATTTAATGCTAATATTTAATTACTCTTTTTTTTTTTTTTTAATAGTCAAAAACATTTTTTTGTGAAAATTTAAGATTCTTTTATATTTTTTTATATTAAATTATTCATTTTGCACTAAATTGAAGTCTACACAATCCAATAAGCACAGTTCACATTACAATGGGAATCTTTTCCTGCTGTGAAGTGCATACCAAGGGTTCTGAGCATTTTAGTATATATTGGTATACAGTCAAGTCACTTATGAGACACCAGTTCTTGTCAGATCACCAAAGTTAAGCAATGTCAAACCTGATCAGTACTTATACGAGTCCCCCATATTTATTTAGAAACAACTAGGTACTAGCAGGACATGGAAATACCCAGGCCAGTCTCTGAGGGGACAGTTAAATCACTGGGAAATGCTTGTCGGGTAAGGTGGGTCTTGTTGAATCAAGAACCCAGCCGCCCCATGCAATCAATATCCTGGAAACTGCCTGTCTTATACCTCTTATAGCCACAGTGGAAGTGATGTGAGCCAAGTGAGTTTTTGTGACCATTGCACAGCCACAACCACCCAAAATAACATCCACAGCACTGTCTCCTTTCCCTTCTCCTCGAATAAATGATGATAGGGGACAAGATCATAATACCCTACACTCAGACATGAGTGGGTGCCACGTATGTATGTATATATGTATGTGTAGATGGAATACTTGTTTTTTCTACTTTTGATGTATGTTGTGTTCCATTCTCTGAACATAGATTTCATGTTCTTTACTTTGTTCTCAGTTAAGTTTGTTTCGAGTATTTATGGGATTTGGTATTTGTTATATAATGTTTTTGCGCTTACAGAAATGAATTCTGTGCAGGAACATTGAGAGTTAAACTGAATTTTGATCTATTCCATTTTATTAAATAAATTAAAAAAAAAAAATGGGGGAGAATTTATTTGTTCCAATGAATTCATTTTGAGTTCTATTTTTTTCAGAGTTGAACATGAATTAAAAAAAAGAAAATTATAAAAGTAATTTTTTAGTTGTCAAATAAAACCTACCTTTCTTACTTTTCTGTAATATTTGGTTGGCTTCTTTTAAATTGACTCCTTCAAGAGCTACAATGAGATCTTCTCTTTTGGTCATTACCTGCAACAAAGAAATCAAAACAAGGAATTCTAAATAATTCATATAATGATGGTATATAAACATAAGAAAAAATGCAAATGAAATGGCTTTTTGGTTAAAGGTAACTATTACTAAAATAAGATAGAAAGTATCTTTTCCAAAATCTGCTATTTTGAAATAATATTTTTCAAATAACCAAATTAATATAAGTAATTATCAACACAAACATATTTGGTCGAATTGTTTAACAGCTAAACCAACCTAAAGCCATTTTTTTCAATTTGAGATTTGCAAACTTGTTAATTCACAACCAGATCTTTGCAAATAAATTATAATAACATTAGTAAAGAAAGTGGCAGTACTATTTTACAAATAGCTTAAAAGAACTTAACATAATTAACAAAAGATTTCAGTCTATTTTGATTATGTCATTTAAGATGTACAACTTATTTGTTCTTAAAACAGCACAAATTATCAAATATAAAAGGATTGGTTTGGTTGCATTGTTTTGTAGCACATAAGGATATACACTATCATTTTCCCTAGATTGAACTCTACACACATTAAAGAAATAAAAAAAAGACTTATTAGAATAACTTTTTTACCGTTCCAACATTACCTCATGTAATTTTGTATGATATTGGTCCATAGTGAGAAAGTCAATGTCTCTTTGAGTAACAAGTCCCACCAGAAGTTCACCCATGTGACCTTTTTCTGTTATTGGAATACCTGAGAAGCCAAATTGCTTTTTGGCTTCTACAACATCTCTCACAGTGTGGTTTGGAGACATAACAACCGGGTCCAGAATAAAACCTTGTTCATATTTCTGAGTAAAAAATCAAAATTAAAAAAATTTTAGCAAAAAAGGTCACTTTATTATAAACCAAACATTTTTTTTAAAAATTAAACATTAAAGATAAAAGTTATTTGAAAAAAAAAAATTAAATGAAAATATTGAATTTAACAAACACACATCCAGGATGTTAAAGAAATTTTTAGAATATTTAAAAATTAAAAGAGAAAATCTGTTTTATTTTAATTGTTATGAAAGAAACCAGATTGAATTCAAAGGAATTTATTTGGAATATCAAAAAATAAAGACTTAAGTCAATTTAATGATTTTTTTTTCTTAAAATTTGGAAAAGGATGTTTTGTATTAGTTATTAAATGAAATGTAAATATAGAATTAGTATTTTGATAAAGAAAAAAATGGAAATATTTACTTTTACTTTCCTCACTTCATTGGCTTGAAAGTCTGGTGTACAATTATGATGGATAACACCCACTCCACCACAAAGCTAAAAAGAAAAATATTATTATTATAATTGATATGGAATAAAAAGAGGTTCAAATTTCATATCTAAAAGATTTTTAAAATAAAAAGTAACATTAAAAAAAACCCTGGAAAATATAAACATACTTACAGCCATTGCAATAGCCATTTGTGACTCTGTAACAGTGTCCATAGGGGAAGACACCAATGGAGCTTTCAAAGTGATTTTCTTGGTCAAAGCAGATGTCAAATCCTTAAGAAAAAAAAAATGGTTGATTAGTCTCTAATGTTATAAAAACATTTTCATTAATTTCCCTAAATAGTGCAAAATTTAATTATACCATTTTGACAAGTTTAAAAAAAAACAAATTAGTTTTAAGAATGTTAAAGTTGACAGTATTTAAATACTTGAATACAGTTTTCATTTCCAATTATACTTAATGTTAAACTATAGTTAAACAATGAACTACAGCCTATTTATACTGAATATACATTGTAAAATGTTTATATATTGTAAGAATTAGTAGTTAACATTTGAGACCAAATAGCAACTGAGTTAGATTTATATAATACATGCTTGATTTTTGGTTTTAAAATAATTGTAATAAGACCCCTTTTCAAAAAGCTTATTACATAGAAAATGGTATTAGGCAACAAGACAATTATATATATATATATATATATATATATACTCTTCATAATAAATTCTTTGTAGATTGTCATAAATGGTAGATCCAATTATCATTTAATTTCCATTGAATCCAATTTTGCCATATTCTATGTTATTGATTTTTGTACAAAGTTTAAGCAATACAACACAATTGGTGTTGTGTCATGTTTAGGTTCTTATGATCTCCCTTAGAACTCAAGTAATATATCAAGAAGGTGAAGCAAAAACACCAAAATAATGAAAATAAGAGTAAAAGTATGGATAACTTGAATAAAAGTTTAGTAAAAATCAAACCTTTGATCTGATTTTGTATTCATTAATATTAACACAGTCTAATTAAAGTAAACTATAAAAATAAATGCATTAGTATGTAGGTGATATGCTTATGATATATTTTAATAAAACTATAAACATTTTTGTTTATTCATTAATTGGTTTCAAGTAAATTTTAAAAAGAAAAAAAAATCCAATGAGGAATGTTTTATACCAATAAACAATAAAATTACAATTTCCTGTTATAGTTACCATTTATTATATAAAATCATTATATAATTATAAGTGTTAAAGTGGTTTTAGTATTTTTAATTGTTTTAACTTTTTTTAATCAAATCAAAAACTCACCACTTCTTCTGAAGCAAAGTCAATAAAACCAGGTAAAATGAGAAAATCACTGAAAAGAAAAAAAAAATTAATGAAGGTTAAGTTTTAAAAGAAATTTTCAATGCAATGAACTTTGCAACAATTTTATTTAAATGGTAATTTCTTCCTTCACTTTTGCACCACAGATCTATGCAAAAGAAAGAAAAAGAACAGCCCAACTGCTGAAATCACTCAATACACTTGATTCAACAAGTAAATTTGCATATAGAACTCATGACAGAGACTACAAATTATACTGAGAATGCTTATGCTTCCAGTCTTAACTTCTGGACAGTTCCAAATCGTCAGCTAAGCCATTGTTTTTCTTTTCTTCTCAGTTTGGTAAAACCAACAGATTCTCATTGTTCAGACCCACTATAAAAAATATACTAATTTCTAAAAAATTGGCTTTTTGTAGGTTTTTTTTTTTTACTTTGTCAGGTTTATTTGTCTGCCTTTTTAACCCTTTGAACTCCAACTCATCAAAATTATCAAGTGGTCACTCAGAGTTGTTATATTAGAGAAACATTAAAGTGAAAGGTGTATCTTCTTTTGCCTTATGTTGTCAGAGCCAATATATCGGCCTCTTAGGGTTTAAAGAGTTAAAGTTGATGTTTGCAATACATCCAATCATAGAACCAGAAACTTCCACAACAATTACATTCACTTTAGATGCAGAAAATTTTAAAAAATACCCAAAAAAGTATAAGAGACAAAACAAAAAGCATGACCTATATAGATACTACTACTACTACATTAATATATAAATTCCAATCTTTAAGCATATAGGTTTAATCATCTCCTTTATCAGATTTCTAGTTTAAAATCAAAAAGGATTGGTTCTTGATTGTTAATCCTTGGGGAAGAAGTGGAGAATAATTATTAATGTCACTGATCCACAATTGAATTTGAACTTGAAAAAAGTCCAGCTGTCTGCCCTTTTAGAAATGAATGCTGCAGCACATATTTATAATCAAGTAGATTAGAAGAAATTAATTTGACATATGGAAATGTTGGGTCTCGTATTTTACTTTACAACTCCAAATATGTATTTAACTACTCATGAATCATTTTTTATCCTAAATAATGTTAAATATCATTTAGACTATAAATAATATCCAATCTAAATAATATAGAAAATTAGTGCAGAGCCGTTAATCTCTAAAAATTTACATGATGAGGAGCAGTTAAGCCAGGAAATATACATTTCAATAAGGTTTTAATTTTTGTGTAATGGAATGAATTATACAAAAAAATTAGAAAATACTATTCATTCAATTTGCAAGTTGTTTTACTTTATATATATAAAAGTGTTGTTTTTTTTTCTTCTAAAATTCCATTTAAAAAAAAAGACAATTTTTATGTATTTTTGCAGCCCAGAAAGCATTCCCTAGCACATTAACCAACATAAATTAAAAATGCATATAAATTTTAACAACAAAAAAATACCATGCAGCATTTTCAGTAATTTAGAAAATAAAAATTGCACTTACAAAGTTAAATAAAAAATAACTTAATTTGCAAATAATTGCTTTATGATTGTAAAATCATAGAAAATTGTAAACAAAGATTAGCCTTAGCTGTTGTGATTATTTGGCAATTTCTGTGATTTCTATGTCTTTAGTAAATCTAAATCTTTTATTTTTTTTAAATTGATTTCTTAAAAGTAAAGAAAAAAAAAACAGCACAGACAAGCAAAAGGTCAATTTATATTCATCAGAATGGCAAATTTTCTTCAAATGAAATAAATTGTTTTTAAAAATGTACTTAATGTCATTGAGCAAATTTATGATAAAAATTACATTTTCTTTTAGAAATCTTACTGAAAACAAGACTAACCATTATGAAACTGGAAAAAAAAAGAAACAAATGTTGGATTTAATTTTTAATAGCATATCATCCTTTTCTGTCATTTTATATAAAGTATAATCTGACTTTTAGTCAACACTTAATGAATGCAACTTAGATTAGAACTCATGTATGATAATTCCAAATGTTTTTATCCACATAAAAATGGAGATTTCTTGAACCAATCAACAGGTTGCATATACTAGGGAGGATTGAGATTTTCTATTGGAGGTATTTGGTTTGAAAACCTTTCAGATGGTCATTACTATTAATAATATATTTATATAATAATTATTTCACTTCTACTTTTAACACTATAGCTCTCTAACAAAAGAGGAAGACATTCCAGGTGGTGTTGATTAGACGATGTCTGAGGTGATAAAATCTTTGGGAATCTATTATGGATGCATAAGTGAGTATATTTGTTAAATTTTTTTATCTAAAAACTGATTAACTTAGACATTTAAAAAAAAACAATTTTCTAAATTTTTTTTTTTATTTTAATTTTAAAAGAGAATATTTTTGGTTTTAAAAAAAATATGAATTAATATTTTTTATTGAATATTCCATAAATTTATTAAAAAATTTATAAGTATTCAATAATTTTAAGTTATTGATTTCTAGAAATTTATAAAATACTATTAAAACAAGCGATAAAAAAATTCAAATATTTCCAAGTTCAAACATTACACGTGTAAAAACTTTATTAAAAAAATAAATAAAATCAAAATTTCAAATCCTTTTTTTTTAAAGCTTTTATTTACCATTTTTCTTGAGTTGTCTATAAAAAAACAAAAATATTCTTCAATCTTTAGCTGACATAGGTGGTATTGACAGCTTTTATATCAGGTGACTAATGCTGATTTTCACCAATGCATCATGGGTTAAAGAAACTTCTGGATATAAAAAATTCCCCAACAGTAAGTAGTATTACTTTTGTTTTTATCAAATATTGTACAGTTAAGGTTATTTTTACGTCAAGTATTAACTTGTTTAGTAGAAAAATTACAATTGTAAACCCATTTCTTTTTATAGAGAAAGATTTTTTTTTTTTTTAAGAAAGCCGCAGAGAATATTTTTCCTTTAATTTTCATTTAATTGGATTGGATTGGATTCAAGCCATGAAAAGGTAATTCAAAACATTACAAATTTGTTTTATTAAATTTCTTATTTTTGATTGTACTTAGGAGTGTGCAAGAAATTTAAACTCAAATGATGTGTTAATTTGAACTTTTGTCTTTTTAATGGAGTTAAAAATGCCACTTTAGTAATAATATGTTCTTATTTTTTTTAATGCCTTTTTCATTTCAAAATAAAGATTTTCTTTCAAATATATAAGAAACTATTTTAAAACAATTTTTTTCTATGTGGAAATAAGGTTCTAAAGATAGCAATTTCTGTGGTCCTTGGTTCTACCCATAACTTATCTTTACTCTTAAATGAAAACAATTGAATTCAAATTATCATTCTCATCTATCTTTTAAAAAAATTGAAATATTCAACCTTGACTCAATTTAAAAAAAAAAATGTTCAAGTGTTTCTAACATTAAAAAATATCTTTTTGTATGACTACTAACATTGTTTATGAAAGTAAAATTCAATGTCAGTCGGATCAAAAATTAAGAAAAAGTCAATTTTCAAATAAGAGCTGAAATATTACTTTTGTTTGTCTTTTTAAGGGTTTTAAGAAAATAACCAAAATGATATTGGAATTTTGGTAAAGGTAGTCTACAAGACCAATTAATCACTTTGTTCACCAAATAAATCAACTGTCAACACTCACCTTTCAAAATGTTACTTTTGAGAAAGTATTCATTCTAGTCTATTTTGATTAAATTTAAAATTATCACTGACATTTTTATTGTTAGTCAAAACAAACAATTCCAACCCCAATAATACCATTAAAAATCAACATTCAAAAAGTTGGTGACTACTTTAACGGAAATTTAAATTTCATGTAATCATAATCTTAAAAAACAAAAACGGTTAATCAACAGGTTTACTGACTTTTCATCACGTCAAGAACTAATCAATCAACCAGACATCAAGTGATTTATCACCTCAAAGAAAAAAATTACATGTTATTTAAGTAATTATGCTCTTATTACGTAAAATTTTAGCCTTTCTGGCAATTTTGTGGGTATTTTTACGAGAGAATATTAAAATCTATAATGTGAATATCATCCACTTTTTCAAACTTTTTAACAACAATAAAAAAAATTATTTAAACTAATTTATTTTCTATTTTTTAATTAAAAATACAAACTTCTCCAAATAGTTTCATTTTAACTTAATGTAAACAAACATTACAGAACTTAAAATTAAAAACATTAAACATAAAAATTAAGAATCTAAAAAAAAAAAAATTATTATTTAATTTTAAATGACACAATAGCAGAACTTTATAAAAGAAACTTTAAATAATGTTGATGTAAAAGTTAAAAGTAATACTGTTCAACGGCACGTTTTCTCTTATCACCGTAATTATGTTATGAAAACAATTTAAATAAGCAGAACTTTTTCAAAAATAAATATAAAACTTTTTGTTTTTTTTATTTTATCAAGAACATAATTTTTTAAATTTTAACACGGAAACAAATTTTTTTAAACAAGAAAATAATTAAAAAATGTTCTTTAACTTAAACAACACGTGCGTGATTATTCTTAAAAATTAATTGTTGTTTCGATGAATTTATGAAAGGTCGAGTTATGAGAAATGAAAGTGATGAAAAGGCTCGGAGTGAGCAGTTGTCGACATGATGAGAGATCTAGTGATGAATAGACCGTGATGAGTAATCGGGTGATAAGAAAGACCGTACAACTAATCAACATCACTAACTTAAACACTCACCAGCGGCGCCGGTTTACCAACTTCTCATCACCGGACTGACTACTCGTCACGGTCTATCCATCATCACTAGACTTCTCATCACGTGGACTACTCATCACCCCGACATCAAGTGATTTCATCACCCCAAAGAAAAAAAAATTACATTTATTCATGTAATAATGAGCCCTTTTGCAGATTGGTGGAATGAACGCCATTGGTCGGAACATATGTGTTTTGAAATAATACACGCTCCCCAAGAAGACTAACACTGACTGCTTATGGATGTTCTTTCGTTTATGTCAATTTTCACGGTATTTTCTCACTTTTACAAACATTACTTTTTTTTTACTTAATTTGGTTTATAACGTTGTTTTTTTTTTGCATACTCTTCTTTTTAATTTACAACAAACTTTTTGTTTTGTTTTTCTTAATTATTTAAAAAATGTCTGCAAAAACCAAAGTAAAAAAAAATAATGTTTGTAAAAGTGAGAAAAAGGATTAAGAATAAACCCATGTAAATAAATAAACATTTATTGTAAAAGTGAGAAATAATTTTCAAAAATAAACATTTTTCGTAAAAGTGAGAAATTCACACACATGTCGTTAAAAATGTTTGTTGTAAATTAAAAAAAAGAGTATGCAAAAAAAAAAAACGTTATAATAAACACAATTAAGTAAAAAAAAATGTTTGTACAAGTGAGAAAATATCGTGCAAATTGAAATGAACGAAAGAACACCCATAAGCAGTCAGTGTTAGTCTTGGGGAGCATGTATTATTTCAAAACACATGTTCCGTCAATGTTCCGACCAATGACGTCATTCCACCAATCTGCAAAAGGGTCTAACTTTTATTATGATTAAACTATTTGCTTTGTATTTTTTGTTTTTGCAATAAATATATATAAACATATATATTTTGTATATTTTATTTCTTTTTATGAGAAATAATCAGTAAGAAAAATTCGTTTTTTTTTGTTTGTTTTTTCACAAACAACATCCTCTCATGTTTTTTAGAGAGACCGGACGAGACAACGATACCTAAGAATATAAAACTAAACTCTTTAAAAATAAATAATAATTAAGTAGATGTGTCGCACGCTTCACGAGAGCAGCAATAACGAGAGCAGGAACAACGGGTGCGACATACCCCCAAGGCTCGCAGTCATTACGTGTACTAAATTCACGAACTGATGATAAACTGTTTGAACATATCAGGCAGAGCTGCTAAGACAAATGGACTAAACCGAGAAACCAACTCTAAGAAAGTATACAGTAATGTATGAGATATGCATATATATATATTTTTAGAACATTACAATATATAATCTAGTCTATAAGGAACATACGTAATCGAAAGTCCTCACTGCCAAAAGGATCGCTTCTTCGCTCGCCTTGGGATAAGTTATTTTTCCATGTTTTCACAAACCTTTGGGACAACTTGTATGTTGACGGATTGAAAAAATTCCTTCGCGGGGACATTCTCTCCCATGCCCTCTATCAGCACACCAAGTTTGAGCCTGCTAGGCCCAGCTATCTCTAAATCTATAAGGAACATACGTAACCGGAAGTCCTCACTACCAAAAGGCTCGCTTCACTCGCCTTGGGAAAGGTATTTTTTCAAGATTTTCACAATTTTTTTGGCCAACTTAATAGAAATCAGTTATTTTTCTATGTTTTCACAAACTTTTGGGCCAACTTACTAGAAATTAGTTGTTTTTTCCATGTTTTCACAAACTTTTGGGACACCTTGTACGTTGACGGATTGAAAAAATTCCTTTGCGTGGACATTCCCTCCCATACCCTCTATCAGCACACCAAGTTTGAGCCTGCTAGGCCCAGACGTAAAATAAGATTTTTTACATTTAGATGAAATTAAGAGTCAAACCTTGGGTTAGAGGATACGTATCAAAGGATAAATTTAAAATTCAGTTAAACCAAAAAAATGTTGTGTTTGTGTAGCGTGCTTTAACGAGACCGACGAGAGAGAGGTCTCAGCTTTAACCGCCCAAATCAAACCTATTCTTTAAACCTTTAAACGGTAAACTTAGCAAAATGGCCAATTAGTTACTTAGAGCCGTTCTATTAGAGGACCATGTTGTAGCCAAAAATGTTAATGTGTTTTCTTTTGCCTTAGATAACCCAGGGCCGATAAATCAGCCCCTTAGAGTCGAAATGGTTAGAGAACTTGATCTTCACAAATAAAATTTTTTTTTTTTTAAACCCTAAATTTCAATATGATTTCTCGTCTTTACTTAAATTTCAATCAGTGATTACCGACTTAGGTTCCTTATCTTCGATGTAGGATCCAAGGGTATGTTATTCTCCATTCGATCCAATCGGCAATCGTCCTACCATAACTTCTTTAAACGACAGTTCTGTCTATACGTTTTTAAGGCTGGAATTTCTTCCTCGTTTTCGGAATCGTATCCACCAAATTCTTCAGCTTCATACTCAAAAGTAATCGAGAATTCTTCGTAATTAATTACGCTGTTGCTTCTGTCGACTTCTTGCAAGACTTGTTGAACTGGCGAATAATCACTGGTCATTGTTGGCGCCGACGAACAAGAAGGGACCCAGCAGCAAGTTTGTCTCTTTCGAATGCTTATCGTTTTTCCACAGTCCATAGTCGTGAATTTTCGGTTTAGTTCCATCGGGTCTGGCTGAACAGGCTGGACGGAGACGTTCTCTAAAAAGCGAGCAAGTTCCAGTTGTTTGTAAACCCAAAGTCGACGATTATCCAAACTCATCCAACGATGGCATTTGTTGTGTTCGTAGAAGACTCTGATTTTTGGTAGCTCTTCTAGGCTGAGTTTTCCATTTTGGATATCTACGCTGGTGCTTTGGATAGAGATGCCATTTTTGAAATACTCCAGAATCGAGTGCTGAGTGTAAAAGATATCAGAAGGTTTCATGAGTTTTGTCATGATTCTCTCAACAGCAAGCAGAAAATAGTAAATTTGTGAACCAGAAAAAGAAACAACAGTGTAGTGTAGTGTAGTGAGTAGTAGTGGACACCAGGCACCACCAACCTATAATCATTAGTCGTGGTGGAGTGAGTGAGTGAGTGGATGACCAGACCACTAGGTATGACAGGACTTTCTTTCTTTCTTTCTTTCTGTCTGTCTCTCTTTCTCCCTCACCCTTTCTCTCTCTCTTTCTTTCACTTTCTCTCTCTCTCTCTTTCTTTCTCTGTCTCTGTCTCTCTCTCTTTCCCACTTTTTTGTATTCATTTTACTTACCCAAGTCCCAAATAAGCTCGCTTCTTTGTAATACCGACATCTTAGACTATTTCTTTCTCAATAATTGCTTTTGGCAAATGTTGATTATTCTTGCTTTTTCAGTTGATTTGAAATTCTTTTTACTCAATTCAAATTAAATTAATTGTTGGTTGTTTTACTTTTATTTATCTTTTTGCAAACAAACTCGGGGTCAATTAATTCAACGCAACTCGACTAATTGAACGGAAGTCAAATAAAAAGCAACGGTTTTCGTGAATTCACGCTTTTTTTTCACCTAAATCTCACAAATTATTTTGAGATTTGGCTGAATGCAATCAACAAACGCCAACTTGTCCAATTTTACACCAACCTTTAAATTGTTGATTTTTTTTTTTAGCTTTATCAGGGTCTGCATAGGGTTGCAGTTAGGGTTAGGGTTACGATTAAAAACAAACAATAAAAATAGCAGACCACCACTAGGTATGACAGGAGATGTCAGAAAATTGTTACCCTCCCCCTTTGTTTAAAACAGCGATTGCATTATGTATAAATAAATAAATTCACTTTTAAATGTTCTCATTCTTTT
>JAUZSX010108681.1:0-34540 GCA_034780655.1 Idiosepius hallami
CTCTCTTCAGGTTTTGGTGTTGGTCTCTCTTCAGGTTTTGGTGTTGGTCTCTCTTCAGGTTTTGGTGTTGGTCTCTCTTCAGGTTTTGGTGTTGGTCTCTCTTCAGGTTTTGGTGTTGGTCTCTCTTCAGGTTTTGGTGTTGGTCTCTCAGAACGTACAAGTAAAGAATTTGGGGAAAGAATCCGACAACAAATTCCACCAAATTCGTAGAATTGAACTTTTTTTTTAAAATATAAATCTTGGGATTTATTTTTGTTAAAGTATTTTATTGTTTGATTGTGTTTTATGGCATATTAAGCTTCTTAGGTATTCAATGCCGGGAACAATCATTTTTGTTAACGTTCTTTTGTCCACACAGTCTTTTTTAAATAACATAGTATATAGTGTGTAATCCATAGCTGGAGGGAATATTAGGATTCATACCTTTCCCAAGGGCATTAGTCCAAATGTGAATGTAAACAGAATGACTGTGATTTGAACTCACATATTACGATTCAAAAGTTCGAATGATCTATCCACTGTCCCAAGTTGACCTTCCCTAAAAGTATTTTAGTCTTTGAATTAGAATTTTGATTTTGGAAAAAAAAAAGAAGTTTTTTTTAATGCTTTCAATTGTCTGTTTGTGTTTAATGACTTATCGACCCTTAAAGAGTCATTGAAAGCCAGAAACATTTCATTTCTCTTCCAATTTAAAGGAACTTCACCCCCCCCATTTTTTTGGTCGGCAAAAATATTTATTTTCTTTATTTATTCTTTCTAAAAAAAAATGAGGGAGAGAGTTTATTTATTTCTTCAGATCTGGTCAGCTGGGTTTTTTTTGTCCGAAATTACAGGCAGGATGTGTTGGTCACTCAGGTTTGCTCATAAAAGACCCATGATGCAAGCGATGATGATAGCGTGTAGGAAGAGGAAATAGACACGGACAAGTGTTCGGGCTCTTGGCTGCACCCTCATCAAACGGTTGAATTGACGGCTAGAAAAGCAGAAGTATTCCCTGTTAGAAAGAAAAAAAAAAGGAACAAAACAACGATAAAGGCTGGTATGAGGTCAATTAGTCCTAAAGTATGATAAACCTCTGTGGAACCTGTTGAAATAAGAGTTTAATAAAAAGGGCATATTAACTTGGTCAAGCACAAACCCAAGGCCAGTTTAATGTGTTCATCATATCCCTGGGCTTTTTGGAATCAGTGTTATCCTTCACCTAGATGAGTTACTTTTATTGAGTTGACGGGTCTCATCCACCCAGGTTTTTGGAATCAGTTTTATCCTGACACCAAGATAAGTTACTCTTCAGAGTTAACAAGCCTTATTCACCTGAGGCAGCTGAAAGTGAATGGAATAGTTTTGATTGGGATTTGAACTCATGAAATAGGATTTCAGAGTGCAAGCTTTTACCAGTGCTCCACCTTTGTTGCCGTAGAGTTTAATAAAAAAGGAATTTATCAGGGTCAGACAATAAAAAAAAAGATACAACCAACCGACCAACCCCACACAGATACAAGGGGTGTTCCTAAAGTAATGCTAGTTTTTTAAATTCTAAAGTTTATCTTTGTAAAAGTAAATCACCATTTGACAAAGTTCCCACTTTCTAGTGACCACCCTTTAAAAGTGTATTATAATATTTACTTGGTCAAATACCAATCCAAGTTAGGCACAAGGCCATTTTTATGTGCTCTATATACCTAGATGAGTTGTTCTCCAGAGTTGAGCCCCATCTGCCCGAGGCAACTAAAGATGAATGTTATGGTTTTGACTGGGATTTGAACTTGCGTAATACGATTCCAAAGTCCGAGTTCTTACCAATGCTCCATCCTCGCAGCCCTGTGAGCAGCACCAACCAAGTTTAGCACAAGACCATTTTTTTATGGTGGATGCAATAATATTATCATAATATATTATAATATAAAACGTAATAAATTTGTCAAATGGTGATTTAATTGTATTCCTTATAAAAATAAATCACCTATTGACACATTTCTTTCTTTTCTAGCAACCACAAGGAAGTTAGAAACCTTAACCTGCAGAGAACATTTAGCAAGTGAAGTAATGGATTTGTCATAAAAATAAAAGAGGAAAAACACATAAAAAAACGTTTTGAGTTTTCTTTTCAATCTTACTTACTTTTTGACCATCATCCAGCGTTGTAAACGATGAATATAGGAATTGCCTTGACGAGCTAAAACAGGAAAGAAAGAACATTATAAAAAAAACAAAAAATAAAAAAAAGAAAATAAAGTAAAATTGATTGTTATTTTTTTTTCAATTAAATTAAAATTCTTTAAAAATATTAAACTTGAAAATCTGATTTTGATTTATATAAAAAAGCAGGAATTTATATAACCATTCAGTGTGAGAATACATATATATATAATACAATATGAGGTGTATTAATGATGCGTTAAACTTAGCAGTCAGTAATATTTCAGAGTTATAACTCCATTATCAAAGTAATGGTCATTTTTTTTTTTCGTCTCAGTCTTTGTGACTTTTTTCCACTTGAAGAATTTTTTTCAGGAATTTTGTTGGGGAAAAAAAAAATTATTCTTACAGAGTAATTGTTGGGATTCAAGGATTTTGTCTTGTTCTTCGTCGATTTGGATTTGAAACTGAAATTAAAAAAAAAACAAATAAAAAGATAACAATGACATTAAGACTTTTATTCTTATCTTTATTCTTCATTCGTGTGAATTTCTCAGATCAGGCTTGATAATTAGCATTATTTAGATTATTCAGACTTTTATTCTCATCTTTATTCTTATAGATACAATGTTTGTTTATTTGTGTGAATTTCTCAAATCAAGCTTGATAATTAGTGTTATTTAGATTATTTAGACTTTTACTCTCAACTTTATTCTTATAGACATACAAAAAAAGAAATTTGAATTAAAAAAGAAAAAGGAAAAAAAAGAAAAACAAAAAATTAAGAGAAATTTGGGAGAAGAAAAAAAAAGTAGAAATTTGATAAAGAAACTAATTTGAATAAAAAAATGTTTTATAAAAAAAATAAATTTGAATGAAAAAAGAAAAAAATGACAAGAACAAAGAAAAAATTGAATAAAAAAAATCAATTATTCAAAAAGAAGAAAAAATTTTAAAAGAAGGAAAAGAAAAAAAATTTAATAAAAAAAAAAAGAAAAAAATTAAATGAAAAAAAAAAATGTCTGATAAAAATGAAAAGCATTTTTTCCCCTTACATCTTGTGTTAATTGTTGCTGTTGCAAAATTTTGATTTGTTCTTGGAATTGGACAAGATTCGTTTCAGCCAAAAGACGCTGTTCTCGTTCTGATGTAAATTGACTTTTTTGCTCAAGATTTAATTTTTTCAATTCTTCTTCACCAATTTCCAAATCTTCAATTCTAAACAAAAATAAAAATGAGAATAAAAAATAAAATGTTTTGTGGTGAATTGTTTTTTAAAAAAAATATTTTGAAAATGAATTTTCATTGTTAAATATTTTTAAAATACACTATAAGTATTGAATAATTTTAAAATACATTTTTAGTATTATATATTTTAACCCAGTGGATAAGCAGTCAGACTTCGGATGCGTAGTATGCGGGTTTGAATACAAGTGGATCCATCTATGTTGATATGTTGACTAATACCCTTGGGAAAGGTATGAATCCTCATATTCCCTCCAGCTGTACCACAACTTGTGTAAGTGAAAAAAACAAACAAACTATGTGTGTATAAAAAAGTAAGTATTTTCTGCATTAAAATGACCTAAAAAGGTTGATATGCTGTTAAACACAAAACAAACAAACAAATTAAATATTTTAAAAACATATTTTTTATTGAATATTAAAAAAGGAATTTTTTTGGATTGAATCATGGCCTAAGGCCATGATTGAATATATTAAAAATCCATTTTTATTGCTGAATATTCTAAAAAAATAAATGATTATCAAGAATTTCTTATTTAAAAAGTAAATAAAATAAAATCTATTTGAACAGTTTTTGCCTTTGAACATCATCCCCCCTCCAAACAATACTCTACCCCACCACTAGCATTCATCACCTGCTCCCCCCGCCCCTTACTAATCTACTATTAAACCATTATTAAAAAAGTAAACATTTTTGTCATTAGAGACTTTTCTTTTTAAAATTTCAAGACAAATAAATCAAACATAAAAATATTTCTCTCTCAATTCTCGGATTGGGTTACTTAAAAAAAAAACTAATCCAAATAAAACCCTTCTATATCCAACATAGTCAATATCAAAAGACATCCCCAACCATCTTCTAACCCTGTTCTTATCAAATGACACTCCCAAACCCCATTTCATTTCGTTTTCTGTTTTCTCCTGTTATTTCAAAATATAAAACAATTCCTCTCACAAATATCAGTGGATTTTGTTTTATATATTTATTTACTGTGACTCACTTCGTTTATTTTATTTGTGTGAATAATAGAAGTTTGTTGGCCTTTACACTTGATCAGCTAAGCACAAAGTTTGTCTCAGAATAACAATATAGGGGTTGGAAGAGGGTTTACGTGTTCTAGTTTTAATAGAGAAAAATTCAATTGCAGTTTGAGAAAAAGGAAATGCAATTGCATCAATGTTTAGTTTGAATTGCGTGTGTTTAACGAACTATCAAGCATTTGAGTTTTTTTAAAAGTCATTTACATTTTGTTGTGGTATTTTTGGGTTTGATAAGCAAGTTGCTTGTCTGAAGTGTTTTTGTATCAGGTCATTGGTAGGATGATGTTGGTTGGGATTTAGTCACTTTGGGGCAATCATGATGTTTTTGGTTTGATTGTTTTGATATAGTATTATCGTTTAAAAATGCCATGTATAAAACGAAAGTGTTTAGGGTTATGTGTATTGTTTAAAATAAATTTTGGGGTCGAGTTTAGTTAAACAAAGTGTTTAAAAATATATAAAAATAACATAGAGCAACGGAGAATACATAAAATTAAAAAGAAAAGGTGTAGAGTGATAGTGGTTCTAGTAGCAGGAGGGGACTGAGAGCCATTGGTCCATCAAACCAGGCACTGCAAAGAGGCTAGGCCTGATGCTAATAAAATTATCAAGGATGTCCTTGTTATAAACTGTAATACATGCATTCTGACTGGACATAGTTTAGCCAATATGCACAGATCACCTACTGCACAGCTTCTACATGTCATAACTGTAAATAAATAGGGGAGTGTGTAAATTTTGTTTTCTGCCTGAGAGCTCAGAACACTAGAAACAGCACTGTGTACCAAATAGACTCTCTATCCTTTCCAGCCTTTGGGCTTTATAAAAATGGATTGGTTTTAGCAAAAAGGTACCTCATTTCTATTAGAATAAAATCTAGTAATTATCATATTTTATTCATAATAATAAAGTGTAGTTCTTCTAAAGCATTATTTGTGATATACTCCAGAAGAACTACATTTTATCATGACAGAAAGTCAGTGTCCTAACCTTTTCCAGTCTGAAGAGGAGGTAAAACTTTAAAATATAACTAATTGATAAAAAAAAGGACTTTTAAGTTTCTTTTTCTATTTCCACAGATTTTATAATTAAGGTTTTTAATTAATATGGTCAAGTTGCATTTGAGATACTGGTCCCCATCATGCAATGTTAAGCCTGGTCAGTAGTTAAATAGGTTACCATAATACAAGGTACTATCTTGTGCCAGGGCAAGAAAAAACCAGGTTAGTGTCTGGGGGCATGGTTAAACCACTGGGTAAATGCAACTTTGGTTAGACAGGTATCTATATATGTGCCTGGGGACCACTTCTATAGTTTATATTCTGATGAGACTCGCCACTGAATTCTGTGTTCAGTGGTTGAACCGGCTAAATCTGCAGAGGTCAGTATGCTAATGCACATACATACACATTACAGATTTTGGTTTTTCAGAATCCTTGGCATGAGGCTTGGAGATTTGTACTGTCCAAATAATAGTTGTACAAATCAAAGATTTTATCCAATTATTTGCCCCCCCCCAAAAAAAAAAAGTTGGTTGTTGGTGCTTACCTTTTCTTCAATCTTGTAATTTCATCCGTTAAAGTTTGAGCATTTGAGATTTTGAGAGATTCTGACCGATTCGTTTCTAATTCTGTGATCTGAAAAAAAGAAAAAAACAATATCAAGTTTTATCCATATTTTTAAAATGCTTTTCATAAATTAAAAACAACATTAAAATAAATTTTTGTTCCCCAAATTTCAAAATACTGACCACTTGTTTTATGGCCTGAATAATTTTAATGACAAGTTTCAAGGCTGTAAACCAGAAATTGGCTGAGGAGTTTGGTAGAGACTGATTGCTTGTATCTACATACATACACAAGTTCCCTTTTATAGATAGATAGATAGATATATAGGTAGATAGATAGATGGATAGATAGATAGATGAATAGATGTTTTATTTAAAAATAATGAATCTTTTCTCAGTGATTTTAATTTCGGAAAATAAATTTTGCTTTTAAAGAAAAAAAAAATTTTTTTTGAATCCTTGAGATGAAGTATTATTTGGACTATTGTCCCCATCCTTGTTATTCAATCAACACAAAAAAAAAAAAAAAAAGAAGACAGATCTAAAAATGAGTTGATTTAATTCACCTGAGGAAGACTGAATGGTAATTTGGTCGAAACGTATTGAGACAAAGAATAATAAGGATGAGAACAATAGTTTGAATAATAATTGTAACAAAAGAAAAAGAGGTTCAAACTGCATTTCGTAATGCATTAAAAATAAAAGAATAAAAAAATCTCCGTCTCAAGATTCAGGGTTTTTTTTTTTGTCTGATTGTAAATCAAATGAAAAGAAATCCTAATCTAAAAGTTCATAAATCTTTATTTAAAGCAGATTTAAATCAAGATCAGGGATTATCTGTCTGATCTGATGATTTTATCTGATGAAGCCATCATAAATTCTCAGCCTTGAGAATTGAGTGATTTTGGTTGCTGAAAGTTTAGGGTGACATTTAGTGGAAAATGAATTCAGATTTCTTTTTGGTTGAGATTAAAATCTGGAAATTTAATATTCAGTGCATTTAAAAATGATTAACAACGACGCAGAATAAAATGTAAAAAAAAAAGTCTTCATTTTTTTTTAATATTGTAAAAGAGACGGAGGGGTGAGAGGAAATTCATTTTTGTTTTTTTTGGTTTCAAATTATTTTATATTGAAATTTGAAACAAAAATAAAATAAAACAATCCTAAACAAATATTATTAACTAAAAATTAATTTAAAAGAAAAAGTTTTTAATTAGAAACTGATATTTGTAAAAAAATAAAAATAAAACCTTTTAAAAAAATATTGTTGCTTAAATAAAAATTAATTAAAAATAAGTAAAATTTATTCTATTGAAAAATACATAAACCCACAAAATACATTTTTTAGTTAATATATTAAAAGATTTTCAATTTTCTCAAATTGTTTTCACTCTATTTTATATCTACCATCTACATATTAATGTTTAGTTGAAGCCAATCAACTCTGGGCAACAACTCATCTAGGTATAAAGATAAACAGATTTGGAAAAACCATTCAAATAGGGCTTATCAACCCAGGGAAAGGAACTCATTTATGTGTAAAGACAATACACATTCCAAAAGCCCAGACATATGAGGCTCATCAACCTAGGGAGATTAACTCATCAAGGTGTATGTACATCTTGGGAAATGTTTTAATGTAAAGAAATCACAAATAAATTGGTGGTTCTGAAGAATAGAGGTCCCTCAAGTTTAACAACCATTTTTTGACGTTCAGGGATATGATCACCCCATTGCACCATTGGTGGTTCTAAAGAATAGAGGTCCCTCAAGTTTAACAACCATTTTTTGACATTCAGGGATATGATCATCCCATTGCCCCATTGACCATATGTTTTTATTTTTATCATCATCCTCATCATTTAAATTATTCTTATTAATATTCTTTTTTCTAATTTTTTATGTTTAAAGTTCTCCGATTCAAATATTCCTTTATTTGAATTATTTTTAACAATTCTTTTTTTTTTTAATTTTTATGTTTAAATATTCTTTTGTTAAAGTTCAGACTGAAGAAATAAAATAAATTTTGAAAAAATCTTTTGTTCAATTATTTTTATCTTTTTTTTTGTTTTGTAAAATGAGAATGAATATTCTTTTGCTTATTGATCTCAAAACTGTCCAGGGTAAACATGCTCACAAGCACCAAAAAACTATCAAAAAAGAATTGAACTTGAGTCATATAATTTGATTGGTAGATGGTTTTAAACTAATAACTGGATTCTGGTACAATGCTGCAGCCCATAGGAAAGTCAGTTGTCTAAGAACTTTTGGCACCATTGAATCCCTGTTGTATTTGTCAATTGATTGCTTTTGGTGAACAAACAGGGTATTCTTCTATAAAATTAATCTCTTCTCTGTACAGGGCCTCCCTCTCTTATCTCTGCCCCCCCAAAAAAAAAGTTATGGATGTTTCTACTAATAACAGTCTACTCCAGAATCAATCACATCAACTTACCTTTTGTTGCAGGTGATGATGTTTCTCGTACCATGTTTTGCATTGGCTTGACAAATTTGTAGCTTCTTTTTCCTTTTCCCGAAGTGCAAGTGATAAATTGCCCATTTGGATATTAAGATAGCTACGATCCTCGGCAAGTTGACTGACCTTTAAAGCAATTGAAAAAAAAAAATTTTAATTTTAAGACAGTTTTTATTTAACAAAAACTTTTAGCCTAAAACCTATGGCTTCTCCTTTGTTTGGCCTTTGTTCTAAAACCATTGGTCTACTAATACCTTTGGCCTAAAACTATGGTCTAAAACTCTGGATATAATATATGAGTCTTTTGGTCTATAACCTATGGTTCAAGATCTTTGGCCCAAAACCTATTTATGGTTTGGGGTCTAAAGTCTATGAATTTTGATCCAAAATCTTTGCTCTAATGTCAATGGTTTTTAGTCAAATTTCTGGGGTTTTTGGTCGAAAATCCCTGGTCTAATTTCTAAGATCTTTGGCCTAAAACTTATAAACTCAGCTCTGTAACCTCTAGCCTAAAACCAATGTCTTAAACCCTAAACTTTAGGCTTTAAACTCATGGCCCTTGGGTTAAAACCAACGACTTTTAGCCTAAAACCTTTGGTAAAAATGTAAGACCCTTAAAATTAAGTTTAATACCTATGGCCTAGGGACTAAAGCTCTAAATCTAAAATATTTGGGTTGAAACCTATGACTTTTAGTCAAAAACATTTGGTTTAAAATGTAAGAAATTTGGCCTAAAACATTTGGTCTAAAATCTAATAATTTTGGTCTAAAATCCAACATTTGGTCTAAAATGTAAGCTTTATAGCTAAAACCTTTGGTTTTTGGTTTAAAATAAAAGACCTTTGTAGTCTAATTTTGTAAATTCTTTCTTGTGATCTGCCATAGAACACATAAATTTGACTTTCTGATCTTTTGATTGACTGGACAAGAGAAATGATGGCATAAGTAAAAGGATAAAAAGTTTTTATAAAATAAAAGAGGTTTGTTTATTTCGAAATGCACTTACTTGCATGGCCAGTTGTTGGCAGCGTGCTTCCCTCAACTGCAACCGATGGGTTGAATGGTTTATTTCGGCTTGGACTTGGTTGTTTTGTTCAACACTTAAAGCAAATTGTTTCTGCAGTTTATCATATTCTTCCTGGAATCGGCTCAGCCTGTCACCCCCCGACTGCATTACTTGCATCTGCGACTTCAGAGACTCGTTTTCAAACTGCATTTGTTTCTGGGCGCTGTTCACCTGAACCATTTCCTGTTTCAGCTGAGCATTCTCATTGGTTGATTGTTGGCACTGTTCTTCTAGCTCTTCAATGCGCTGAATGAATGTTGCCTGTTCACGTTCAAGGTGTTCCCGTTGCTCGTGTGCAAACGCAATATCTTTTTCTAATTGGTTTGTCTTCTGCAGCTTCGTCAGGAGTTCTTCAATCTGCTTGGCCAATGCCGTGTTGTCTTGCAAGAGATTGTTGTACCGATCGCTAACAATTCCCAATTCTTCTTTGGCCAACCGCAGTTCTGTGTTCTCAGCATTTAACCGCATCACATCATCCGTCAGGGAAGCATTTTCTTTCTTCAGGACGGTAACTGCCTGTCGTGTGCTCTCCAGGTCCCGACTTTGAGAAGTCAGGCTTTGGATCTGTTCGTTGAGCATTTCAACTTCGCGTTTAAATAGGGCCATGCTTTCTTCTTTACGTTCAACCTCACTTTCAACCGAGGTTAGCTCAGATCTCAAAATTTCATTGTGAGCAGCAGTTTGCCGCAGAACTGATAGCTCTTCATAGTAGGAGTTCTTCTCTTGTTCCGCAAGTTGGACCTGGTGCTGGCATGCCTGCAAATCAGCCTCAAGAGTCCACTTGGCGTTTTGAAGTGTTTCGGTATGCTTTTTGAATTGGCTTATCTGTTCCTCTTGCATCTTCATTCTAGACTCAATATCACCCAGTCTCTTTTTGGCCACTTCTAGCTCTTTCATTTTTGCCAGGGCTTCCTCTCGGGCAGTGTCAACCTGATCATGAAGGCTTTTCCGTTCTTCCTGCAAGCCTTGAACTTGCCATTCCAAGTGGTTCTGCTTCTCCTCTACAGACCGATTTTTAGACACTTCACCCTCAAGACTATCAACAAAATCTTTTAGTCTCTGGTTTTCAGTTTTAAGAACTTCTTGAGTTTCTTTCATTTTTCCAACCAAATTTTGGAAATCTTTCAGGTCATCGTAGGCGTTCTTGCATTCAGCTTCCAAGCCAGAGATTTTATTTTCTAACGACGATTTCTCTAACCTGTGTTGCTGGTTTGCTGCCTCCAGGTTACTTTCGGATTCACTTGTGAGACGGTCAATTGTGTCGTGGAGGTCTTGCCTCTCTGCAAGTAGTTCCTTAAGTCTTGCTCCAAGTTCTTTACATTTTGATTTCAATTGGTTGCTAGAATCGCCAAGATGGTTTTTTTCTTCAAGCAATTCTTGGAACTTGTTCCTGAAGACACTTTCCATCTTGGACATTTTGGAGCGTTCCTTTGCAAGATTTTCTTGCTCTTCCAAAAGTAAATTCTGCGTTTCCAGGTGTCTAGATTTTTCCGCTTCTAGTTCTTTCTCCTGGGCACTGGTTCCTTCCAATTTTGGGGAAGTCTTAAGCTTGGACAATTCTTGCATAAGGAAGTCATTCTTTTCTTTAAATGCTTTTAGTTTCACCAACATCTTTTCACATTTCAATTCTGTCACTTGATGCTGGTTCGTTAAAACTGTGTGCTCATCGGACAATTTCTCGTACAGCTCTCTCCAGTGTTCCACCTCTGTTTCACTCTCCTCGGATTCAACTGCCGACCTCTGCACCACTTCCTTTTCAACCCTTACTTGGCGAAGAGGACCCTCAAATGTTGGGCTGATTTTTTCAACAAATGGAACATGGAAACTCTTTGTATTTTCTATGGATTCTTGACCTTTAGAATCAGACTCTTTCTCAAACATTTTGTGTTGTTGTTCAGAAATTTCGGTAAAAAGTTCTTCCATTGATTCATTTTTCTCCTCAACAGGTTTGGACGGTCCATCGTCTGCCGTTCCAAGACTTTCTTCAAAGATTGTTCTATTACCTCTGCTGACCAAAAGCTGTTCTTGAAGTTCTCTGATTCTTGTCTCATAAGATTCCTGCTGTTTTAAAAGAACTTCAGATTCTTTGCGTTGCGATTCCGTTAGCAATTTCTTCAACTCAAAATTCTCGTAAGTCAGGCATTCTTTCTCAGAGAACAACAAATCAAATTCCATCTTTAAGCTTTCGTACATTCCACTAAAATCAGTTTCGGGAAAATCAATGGTCACGTGATCTAAAGGCCTTTCGCTGGAAAACGAAACGGTTCCTGTCGATTGCTGAGAAGCCATTTCTGTTGAGAGTGCATTTCTGGAACTTGAAACTGGTTCAGTAATCTGTGAAGTAACGCTTTCTGTTGATTGCTGATTCTGCCAAAGATTATCTTTTTGGCTTATTAATTCTTTCATATTTTCAAGTTCTTCACGAATATTTAACAATTCTCTCTCCTTATCCATCAATTCTTGCTGTTGCGACGCCAAATTCTCTAGATGCTGATTATACAAGTCCTTCAAATTCTTCAACTCTTCTGCTAGATTTCTATTTTCACTCTCGGCTGCCTGCAGTCGTCCCTTGAATTCCTCTAAACAGGATTCTTTCTCATATAACTGAACCTCAATTGTGCGAAACTTTTCTTCCGTTGCTTTGAGCTGGCTGGAGAGTTCCTCAACTCGGATACTCTTAGCTTGTAGCTCTTCTGACAAATCAAACATCTGGGAAGCAAGCTGCTCGGAAATCTCTTGTTTTGCTTTCCCGAATTCTGTCGACTTCTCCAGCTGCTCATTCAGGCGTTCGCATTCATTCTTCGCTTTCGATTCAGACTCTCTAAGATCCAGTAACTTCTGTTCTCGCACACTGATTTCCTCCTGCAGCAAATGCATCGTGTGGCTCGTTTCGTCTAATTGTTCGTTCAGCAACCGGATCCGTGCGTCTTTTTCGGTTTCTGTCTCCAGAGATTGGATTTTCCGATCGAGGTGCTCCGCTCTCTCGCGTAACGCCTCGATTTGCTCCTCCTTCGTTGCCTCAGCGTTGGCCAGGGTTTTATTCTCGTCCTGCAAAGAGGCAACCCTCTTTTTGAAATCGTCCAGGAGATTCTCCTGGAAAACGGCCAGAGATTCCTTCTCTTCAGAAGAAGCTCGAAGGCGTTCTAGCTCAATGTTCTTGGCATCTGCCAATTGCTCTGCCTTGTGCAGATTTTCTGTCAGCGTCTGCACCTGCAGTTGCAACTGTTGGCCATGTTCAGACAATGTTTGTACCTGATTGGTCAATTCTTGAAAACGTTCTCTAGAATCAGCAGAGGGGATAGAACTTTCTAATTGCTTTGCATTGGACGAATCTATAGCTTTTTGGTCTTGTAATTCTTTTAATTGCTTCATGGCTTCGCTTGCTTCTTTCTTTGATGCCTCACCTTGCAATTTGAGCTTTTTGGCCGTGGCAAGAACCTTTAGATATTGAGCTTCTTTAGACTTCAAAGATTTCTCTACTTCCTCCAGGGCAGCAGTCTTCTCTGCGAGTTCACTCGACAATCTGTCAACATCCGCCTCCCGTTGGCTGTTCAAGGAATTCAGTTGTTCTTCGAGTTCTTGCATGTTTTCCAACAGAGACATAACCTTTTCATCCTTTTTGGCCAACTTGACCTTTTGGTCCTCGTTGCCCTGCATGAGTTCGGCTAATTGTGAACTCAGATTCTGGAGCTGCTCTTCCCGTTTAATCAGCATTGTTTTTAACTCATTCACTGCACTTTCCTTCCCTTCGATAAGCTCACTTGAATTTGACTGCAGTTGGTTGATGGTTGTATTGGCCGTATTTAACTGACACTGGACGGTACTCAGGTTATTTTCTAAATCTTGTAACCGGGTTTCCAGAATTGTGACATGTTTATTCTTTTCTTCCAGCTCTTTTTCCAAATTTTTCAAATGCTGTTGTGTCATTTGGAATTTTTCTGTTGTTTCTTTATTTTCTTGTTTAACTTGTAACATTTCATGGGACGTTCTTTCCAATTCGGACTGAACAAGTTCAACTTGATTATTTTGATGTGAAACCTGAAAAAAAAAAAAAAAAAAAAGAAAAAAAGAGAGTTTGATAAAAACAATAAATTATTTTGAAATAAAGAATTGTCAAAAAAATAACAAAATATAATCATTTATAAAAAAGAAAAGGCTTTTTATTGACATGAATTGGTTTGAGTTTATCAAATAGAAAAATAAAAGAATTTTAAATTTGTTAAAATTAATTTTTTTTAGTAACAAACAAATTAACTGATTCATTTTAAATATTTATTTAGTGGATCATGATCCTCATCTTTGCATTTGTTCAATTCACTATGCAAAAGTCCATTACTCTAGGTTACGAGAAAGGGACCTATGTAAATGACATGGTTATTGTGATTGAATTGACAGCATATTTGGTTTGAAATTTGCTTTATGCTAAGAAGGTCGAAGTTAAAAAAAAACAATAGAAACCTTATACAGTGTTAGATTATGTAAAAGTCCATAGATAGATGTAACAAGAAATAAAAGCTTCAAAGCTGTATACACACAAAATTTACAAACAATATATGGGTATATGAAGAAGTTTTCTAACAGTATAGCTTGTTGTATAGGCTATAAACGAATTATCTGTCCATTTTTCAGTAATGTAAAAAACTGTTTAAACAAAATAATCAATATAATTTATTTCTGGTTGTTCTCCTGTGAAAGAAACTAAAATCTGACAAAGTGATGATGAATGAGTATTACTGGGTCTGCCACCCTGTACCACTTCCTGTTTTCATATATTATTATAATGAATGACTATTAATGCATTAATATCGGGATGTTATTAATTTAATTTAACATGTTGGGTTAGAAATTTAAGTGTCATTCGTACAAAGAGCAATAAAAGTTCTGCATCCCTTGACTAATTGATTAATTCCTCTGGAATATTAAAAGCCTAGTTGTTGGAGGAAGTAACATAGGGAGAAGTGTTAAGGGTTAGGGTTAATAAAAAGATTGAAGATATTAATATCTATGATTTGTAGAAAGAATGGTTTTTGCTTCACCCTCAGTAATTGGTTAATTGTTTTAGTTTTATAGGAAATCAACCTTTAGGGGTCATTTAATGCCAGAAACAATCATTACTGATAAATGTATTTTTTGCTGACAGGTGCTTATAGGCACCAGCAGAAGAGTAGGGGTACAATCTAATACATAACTGCAGGAAGGGGAGTCATATCTTTCCCAAGAATATCATTGATTGAATGATTGGTTTTATGGTATGTCATTTAATGCTAAGAATGAATTTCTATCAAGCAGATTTTTTGTCATCACATTGTTTTGAATCACACAAGTTGTGTTATTTAATTTATAGCTGAAGGGAATAGGGAGTTAATACTTTTCCCAAGGGTATTAACTGAATGGGATTTGATCTTGCGTATTACAACTCCAAAGTCCAAGTCCTAATCCATTGTCTTAAGCAAACTTTTGCCTCAAAGAGTATGATCTGTTATTTTGTTTTGTTTTACAGCATATCAACCTTTTTAGGTCATTTAATGACTACAACAATCCTGTTTTGATAAATGTTCTTTTGCCCACCTGAAGTTTTTTTAAATAACACAATATGCACTATTTAACCCATAGATGGAGGGAAAGTTGGGAATCATACCTTTCCAAAGGATATCAGTCCAATTATGAATGCAAATACAATGACTGGGATTCAAACTCGCATATAACAATTCCATAGTTGAAATGACTACCCTATGTCCCAAGTGGGCTTCCCCCAAAAATATCAACTGAAAAGTGAATGTAGCAAACTAGATGAACTATTAAGTATGGCAGGGAAGAGGGTTGACCGACAGACTGATTGAATTGCCCCCATTACCCTATCGCCCCCTCCCTCCCCCCAAAAAAAGATAATGGGGGTTACTTGAGCTTACATTTTGGTCTTCTTGTACAATGTCTTCATCTTTAGATGCATTGATTTGGCCTGAGAATTCTTCTCCAGTTTGGCTTTCAATCTCTTTTGTAGAATTGTTGGTTAAGACAATGTTCTGCGTCCTCCCTTCACTTGATTCCCGACTCGTCAGCTTCTGGTCTTCATATGTCTTTAAGAGCTCCTGCAATTCTGATATTTCTTTGTCTTGAATCGAACAAAGGGCCTCCGTTCGAGAATAAGTACTGATTAATAATGTAACTTGTTCTGCAAGATTCTGCAGGGCATCCAGATGGGGAGGCAACTCAGAGTTTCCTGATCCTGAATCAGGCACATCATTTATTTCTTGGTGATTGTTGCTGTCATTATCCCTTGTTTGCTCGGTGCTACCCTCTTTATCATCATCTCCTGCTGTTTCTTCTTCTTCTTCCTCCTCAGTAATTGTCAACAACGATGAACTGGTGACCTTTTTGACAGATGTCAGCAGACCAAAGATCTCATAACGCGTTGTCTCCATTGATTGCTTCATCTTCTGCAAATCTGAACACCGACTCTTCATGCTCGACTTCTGGTCCTCACACAGATTCTTCAACGAGGCAATATGCTCAGACATTTTCTTGCGTTCGATCATCAAGTTCTCGAATTTGTCCATCAAGTCTTGGTTCATCTCTTCCTTTGAAGTAACCACAGCGTTCAATTCAAAAACCATTTTTTGGGTATCGACTGATTCTTTCCTTTGCACTGACCACAGCTTCACAAGATATTCATGCAACCATTTCAAAAACACAAAACTCGCATCCCAGTGGCCTTCTTCCAAACTACAAATGTCTTCATTGCTCACATCAGGAGGATTAACAGGTGTTATCATAGATCTCTCGAGATTATCACTTTTATTAATGATTTCTTGTAGGTCTTCAGTTACAGATGGTTTCTGGCGGGATCTTGAGTTCTCTATTTCATTATGTATAGCATTACGAAGATCACTTAAGAGAGCGAACATTGTTGATGCTAGAGAGTCGAGTCTTTCAGAAGTTTTGCTATTTTCTTTAGAAATTCCATCTGAATCTAATTGCATCTTTTGTATTTGGCTGCAGGATTTCTCTAACTCCATTTTCATTATTTGGGTTGCTTCGTTTAATGATGAAATTTTTAAATCTTTCGCTTCTGAATCCATTTTCAATTTGTCCGATAACCTTTCAGATTCTTGCACTCTTTCCTGAAGCGCCATTATTTCGGATGAAAGTTGTTTTTCTTTAAGGAAGAAAGATTCTTTTATATTCTCAAGGCTTTCATTTAGTTCTTTGTTCTCCGCTAAAATCATAGCCAATTTTTCTTTTCGTTCTTTCGCCATTTCTTCCTGCTCTGACTCTATTTTGTCACAGTGTTCTTTAAGAGAAACAAACTTATTGTGTTCCTGGTCAAATTCATCTTTCTGTTTTGTCAGCGTATTCTCGATGTCAGTCCGTGCTAGTATTTCAATATTCAGCTTTTCTTCCAATTCTTTGATTGTGACCTGGAATTTCTGAATAAGATTACCGTTTTCTTTCTCCAAGGATATCATTTGCTTCTTGAGTTCTTCAATGTCGGCCATTTTTTGAGCCCGAGACTCTTTGAGTTTTTTAGAAACCTGCATCAATTGAGCATTCTCTTTTTGGACGGCAGAAAATTCTTCAGATAACTCGGACATTTTCGCTTCCATTACCTGGACTTCCTGGCAGCTTACAGAATACTTTGCCTGCAAGTTTTCACAGAATTTATCTTTGACTTCGGCACTGGATTCAGCTGAAGAAACGGCCTTTTCGAGGTGAGCAATATTTTCTTTCTGGTTTTCAATCATAGAATTTAAAGAATTTACAATATGGCCATGGTTCTCCTGGAAGTCTGCAATTTTGGATTTCAAATCTTTAATAACAGACATCAAATCAACCTGGTCAGTACCACTCTTGAGGGGTTCTACCTTTGCGGAAGATTCCAGATCAGAAGACAATGACAATAAAAAGTTGTGCAAATCACATTTGGCTTTTTCCATTTTGGAACGTTCCCCATTCAATAATGATTCCAGTTCCATCCTCTGTTGGTCTCCCTCTTTAAGGGCCTTGGCTTTCGCTGAGAGTTCTGATTTTGTTTTCTTTAAATTCTGGGCCAGTTTTTTGACAAGTTTGCTCTGGGATTCCTGCTCTTTTTGAGATGCTTCTAATTCTTGAAGATTCTTTTCCAAACTGGAACGGTCATTCTTACCATTTTCCACAACCTTTGATTGCCAATGTTGAATCTTGGAGAATTTTTCTGATATTTTGGCTTTAAGGATATCCAAATTAGCAATAACAAACTCGTCTGGAAGAATGAGTGTATCGCCCTCGATTCCATCTTCTACCTTGGCTGTTGCTGTTATGTCAACACCCTCATTATTTGCACTCAAATGATTACTGCCTTCCGATAATGAAGCCAGCAAAGAATTGGTTTTTTTCACAAAAAACTTGATAAGATCTTCATACGCCTTTTTATGATCATTTGAGGTAGAATTTAAGACCTTGGCTTCTTTTTCAAGATTTTCGAGGCAGCACCGTAATTCTTTTATTTCTGATTCTGCCACAGCCACAGCTTCTATCTTTTCAGCAAGTGATTGTTGCAGGCTTTCCACTTCGGACATTTTCAACTGGAAGAGATGTTCGCTTTCACACGCTTGCTCTGAATACAATTTGGTCAATCGAGAAATTTCTGCTTCGGCTTCAAATAATTTTGTTTCTAATTCCACTTCTCTGGAGCCTTCTTCATTCTTTAGCGCTGATTGATTAGAACTATTTGCTATAGATTCCATTTGACCAGGATCATTTTGATTTCTCTCTAAAATTCCTGACTCTGATTCAAGTTCAAATTTCCCGCCTTTCTTTCCCTCGTTTGATTTTTCCTTCTCTTCTTCTAACTCCTTGGGCATTTTCAACATGTTCTCCTTTTCCAAAACTTGCTTCTGAAGTTGTTCAAAATTTTCCCTCATTTCACTTAACTCCTCACTCAGCTGCTCATTCAGTGTTTCCAGCTCTTGGCGTTCGAAAGCCACTACCTCCAGTTGTTGTTCGGTTGCCCCTAATTGCTTCACAAGGCCATCTTTATCTGCCTGCATTTTGACAAGTTTGCCATCGACCTTGGAGAGCTCTTCGCCAAGCGTACGCTTATCCCTGAGAGCTTTCTCAAGGCGAGGCTCCATGTCAGCGCACTTGCTGTGCACTCGCATCAATTCATCAAGATGTTTTTGGGCTTTCGTCTTTTCCTGAATGGTGGTCACTAGTTTCATGTCAACCTGAGCCAGCTCATCTGCCACGATATCTTTCTCATGAATTGCTTGATCTAAAGATGCCTGTAATCCTTTATTTTCCTCACGTAGGGCATCGTTTTCCTCCAGTGCCGCTTCCAGTTGGATCTTCAGACCATCCAATTTACCCTTATCTTCTTCATAAGATTGGAGTTTAGATTCTGCAGACAAAAGTTGCTTTGACAATTCTTCATTTTCAGTTTTTACTTTTGCAAGATTGGATTCTGCCTTGGCCAGAAGGTTCTGAAAGCGTTCTGCTGCTTCGGAAGTGAATTTGTCACTCATAGACTCTTGATCCTGAATTCTTTTCTCAAGAATTTCTTTTGAAGAGTCAGATTCTTCTAATTTTATCTTTAGGGTATCTTTTTCCATAACAGTCTCTTCCAATTTGGATTGCAATGTCTTCATTTTAGTAGATGATTCCTGCAACTTTGTCTCCAAGACTTTTTTTTCAGAAACGGCATTTTTCAGTTTGGAACCCAAAGACTGAATCTTGGCCACAGCTTCTTTTAATTTCAATTTTAAGGTTTCTTTCTCAGACACCGCCTTTTCCAATTTTGACACTAGGCCATTCTTTTCCAATTCCATGTCTTTGAGACTGTCTAATCTCTTAAGCAACAACGCTTTCTCTTCGGTGACTGTTTCCATTTTGGCTGTTAACTCTTCCAGTTCTTGCTTCAGCTTTTTATTCTCACACATGACAGTTTCATAAAAAGATTCTTTTTGTTGGAGAATGGCCACTTGTTCCTCATCCATTTTTTCTTTCACATTTTTCGAATCGTCTAACATCAACATAAGGTTTTGAATCAAGTCTTCCTTTTCTTGAAGAGTGACTTTGAAGTTATTCAAATCCAAATCCAAATCGTGTTTCTCTAATCTCAGGAATTCAAGTTCTTTGCTCAATTCTTCCTGCTTCTCTTTCGATTCTTCCAAACTTTCTTCTAACCTCAAAACTTCACTTGCTTTGGCTTTTTGGTCGGACTGCAACGAATTCAATTCACTTTTCACCGTTTCCACCTCTTTTTGCAATTGCTGACAGTTGGCATTAGAGTCCTGCAAGTCTTTAAGTCTCTGATTTTCTTGTTCTTTTGATTCATGTTTTATTTTCAAAATATCAGCGTCAATTATGTCAATCTTTTTTAGATGCTCAGCAACTTCCTTTTGAAATTGGTTTCTTTCTTTTGTCACAGCTTCAAGATTGGCCAAGCACTTTGTTAGTTCTTCATTTGTATCAGCGTTGGTCTTTGTTAGTTTTTCAAGGTTCTCTTGGATAGAATTTCTTTCTTCTGTTAAAAGAATAAGTTCTTTTTCAAGGGTTTCTAAATTGGAATCTTTCTTCTTCATGTTCCCTGACATTAGTTTCATCTCAGATTGAACCCCTTCCTTTTCTTGCTGAAGTTCTTTAAACTTTTTTTCAGAATCTTCAAGTTCTTTTTGGACATCTTTAACAGTTAGGGAATACCTTGACAATTCTGACTGCGACTCAGCAAATGATTGTTTGAGTTCTTTAATTTGGTCGTCTCTGTTTTTCAATTCATCTTGGCTGTTGACCCTTACAGACTGAAGGTTAGTTAAGGCTTCGTTAAGGGCACGCTCCTGTTCGGAGAGTGCCTGCTTGACCCTGTTAGTTTCTTCCTCCAACCCCAATTTTGTGTTAGTAACAAGCAGAAGCTCATTCTTCACATTAACCATTTCAACATGCAACGTTTCCTTTTCGTGCAAAGCAAATTGAAAACTTTCAGATAAATCTCTCACCTTTTGTTGCTGTTCAGCCAGAGATGCCTGGAGCGCTGTTTGGCTGGTTTCCTTACACTGAAACTGCTCTTGAAGGATGTTCAACTCAGCTTCGACATCAGATTGGTGTTGGCGTGTCGTCTCCAGCTGGCTTCGAATATTGGCAAGTTCGGAGTCTTTCAATAAAAGGTTTTCTTGGAGGCTCGATATATCGGACTTCATCTTCTCTTCCTGGAGGCGTTTCTCTTCCAGAGCAAGGCTCATAGAGTTTGATTCTTGTTGGAGGGACAATATTTTCTGGTCTCTTTCCGCTACAAGCCCTTGAACCATTGCTTGATGCTGCGAACTGTCAGATTCCAGACTTAACAGTTGGCCATCTTTTATAGAACACAAGTTTTCAAGTTCTTGAATTTTAGTTTGCAGAATGTCTTTCTGCCCAGCCAATTCTTGAAGATCATTTTCCAATTGGAACTTGATTCGGTTTGATTCTTGAAATTGGGCAGAGAGGTGTGCCATGTAAGTATGAATTAAAGGTTCTGAAGAAGATCCAGATCTTGTTTCATTTTCCAGCATTTCTAGGCGTTGCTGGCTCAACAAACACCTCACCACCTCCTCAATTTTTTGGTATTCTTGAAGCTGTTGAACCAAATTTTCCTTATCGGCTTTTATGGATGTGTTAAGCTTAGAAAGTTCACTGAGCTTATTGGAGAATTCTGTCAGGCTTTGTGAAAGACTTTCAATCTTGGCATCTTTTGCCAAATTTTGGTCTTGAAACTGCGATACTTTGGCACTAAATTCTCTGCTATGTTCTTCTTTCTCGGCTTGTTGCTTGGCAACCACTGCTACCTTCTCCTGGAGTTCTTGCTTGACTCTTTTTATTTCTTGGTCTTGTTTTATTACTTCTGCTTCTTTCGATTCTAATTTCTTTGATAAGACCGTTTTCTGGGATTCCTTTTCATTCAAGTCTTGTGTTCTTGCTGACAATTTCTTCTCTAATGATTCCAACTGTTTTTGAAAAGTCTGGACTTTCACATTGTGTTCTTTTGCCGTTTCTAAAGTGATGCTCTCATATTCTTCAACTTTCAATTCTAATGAGGAGAGAATTTGGTCGCGTGCCTTCTGTAATTCATGAAACTTTTGCATTTCGTTGTTCTGCGATTCTACCGTTTCCTGCAAGAGTTGGATTGTCTGGTCTTTTGTCAGCAGATTTTCTTTGTAGGAACCAAACTCTTCTGCCATGCTCTCTTCAGACGCCTGTATCTGTTTCTTGTAATTCTTTACCTGAACTTTCAGAGATTCAACTTCAGATTCTCTTTTGGTAAAAGCCTCTTTGGCATCGATCAATTCTTTCTTTGCCATTTCTAGTTCTGTCTTCAGTTGGCTGATGCAAGATTTCTGCCTCTGAAAAGCTTCTGCAAGATCTTGTAACGAGCTGGGACTTAGTTCGAGGGCTTTGAAGATCTGAAGAATTTCCTGATTCTGCTGTTGCAGAACATTGGAAGTCTTGTGGAGTTTTTCATTCAACTCTTCCTTCTCTTTGTTGTCCTTTGCAAGAAGTTCTTTGACCGATTCTTCTTCCTGATGTTTTTCGGCACGAATTGATGCCAAGACTGAATTTGTTTCTTGCAAAAGATGGTCGGTTTCTTGCTGAAAAATGCAAAGAAAGACAATTGAATGAAAAATCATTTCTCTCTCTGTCTCTCTCTTTCCCTATCTTTCTTTTTGTCTCTCTCGTCTTGTCATTCTCTCTTTCCCTTCTTATCTTTCTTTTGCTCTCTCTATTTCCTTTTCTCTCTCTCTTTCCCACTTTCTTTCTCCAACACTTTCTCTTTTTTTCACTTTATTTCTTGTTTCCACTTTCTCTCTGTCTATCATTTTAAAAAAAATTTAGGGAAAAAAATCGAGTTATAAACTTTTGAAAATACAGAATTATTCACAAGGAATTCTGGCGGATAGAGTTCTTTGCCATTTAAGGGAATTCTAGGATGCCCAGCTCTTACCTAAGGGGGTCAACTCCATCTCAAAGACATTTATTCTTCAGCCTGTCTGTTGTGCAGAGAGTCTTTTTTTTACTCCTTTGGCCTAAAATCAGTTTTCTAGTAATTCACATTATCAATTTTAGGGAATTCTAGAATGCTTAGTACTCACTTAAGGGGGAACTTTTTGCTGCTATCTGTTTATTAAGCAGGAAATATTATGATGGCAGAGAGATCCTAAGACTTTATCCTTAGCCAAAAAACCACATTGCTACAGCATCATCATATTGTACCGCTTCTTCTCGAGATGAAATGTCGGGCGATGTCTGTCGCATTTCTAAGGTCTATATCTGGGCAAGGCACACTAAATTGGCAGTCTGTGAGCAGGTGAGCGATGGTCCGCTCAGCAGTGTCACTTGGGCAAACTGCTTCTTGCACAAAACCCCACTATGAGAAGTTACCTTGAGTCTTTGCCATCTTGCCCCAAACACGTTTGATTGTCACCCACTCTTTGCGGGGGAAGGTCTAAGGGCTGAAGCAAAGCATTATTGCCCTGGTCTATGATGGACTTATTCCATCGTCGAGAGTGAAAGGCAGCTACTCAAAAGTGCCCCACCTTTGCTACTGAGAAATAACAAAGAATGGCTTGGAGACACGTCAGTCTCTGAAGGATGGACCTGACCCGTTGTGAGAAAGAAAGAATGTAAGTGGAAAGAAAATGAAATCTTACATTTCTATTTCAGAACATACACTCTTCCATATAAAAAACCCCATTGACATTCGTATAAGAGAGAGAGAGAGAGGATTGAGAGAGAGGGTGGAGAGAGATAAAGAGAGACTTTTAAAAGACAGAAGACCAAAGCAAATAAGCAAATGTCCCATATTGCCTTCCCCCCAACTACAGAAAAGAGTTTGTCAAAAGAATGACAATAAAAAAAACCCATTACTCATTGCACCAATAAAAAGAATGATGATATTTATGTAAGCAAATGATGTAAATAAAAAAATCTGACAGAATAAAGAAAAAGCATTTATTTTCCATTGCCTTTTCCATTGGTTGAGACATGTAATGAGAAAAATTTTTGATATTATTATTATTATTTTTTTGATAAACTCAATTTTGAAAAAATTAGAAAAAAGCATAAAGTTGGGTTTACTAACAGTTGCAGAAATTTTTTACCATCATCACTTACCCCTAGTGGGTGGACAGTTGGACTTTAGAATCGTATATTATGAGAGTTCAAACCCTAGTCGTTCTATTTGCATTCATAATTGGACAAATACTCTTAGGAAAGGTATGAATACCCACATCTGCTCCAGCTATGGGTTGAATAGAGCACATTGTGCCATTCAAAAAGTTATGTGTGGACAAGAAGAACGTTTTTAAAAAATGATTGTTCTCGGCATTAAATGACCTATAAAGGTTGATATGCCTTAAATTAAACCAAATCAAGTAACCTAACCACAAATGAAATACTAAAAAGTCATAACTTTCTTTTTTGTTATATGGGTTGCTTATTTTCTTTTTCTAAAATAAACTATCTAATCTTTAAAATGAATTATAGAATTAATTTTTCAAAGTTTTTAAACAAAGTTTTTATAAAATGGATGTGTTCAGTGCGTGGCTGCTATCATTTGTATATAATTAAATTTTGAAACTTTTTCAAAAGTTTTCAATTTTTTTTTTTAAATTTAAAAAATCTATCAGTGCCACCGGTTCAAAGAGTCATTGTGAACGTATAAGTTCTAAACAAGAACTATATGCCATGTTTTTACTTTGAAGATTTGTGATTGTATGGATTTTTAAAAAAGATTTTTTAGTTTAATTTCACAGCAATTGGTCTTTTAAAAAGATTCATTCAATCCAGTTTATCTTTTGAGAGAAGATAATAAAACATGCACAAAGACTTTCTGAACCGTAACCCTGTTTACCTATAAAGTTGTCAGAACTAAAAACCTTTGCCTTTTTAAATATTCTTTTAGGTTTTTTTTCTTCTCACCTTGGCTTTTTCGAGTGTCTTAAGTTGTTCCTGCAGAATCGTTTGTTGTTCTTCCATTTTCTGATTTTGATTTTCTAATTCTTGTAATTTTGGAAGAAGTTCGTTTATTTCATTCTTTTGGTTTTTTGAAATTCTTTTCTCTTTCGAAAGTGTTTCTTGCAATTCTTTGATCTAAAAACGAAACAAAAATAAGCATTGGAAATTAGGTTTTGAGCAAATAGATAGGGTCAGATTTTTTAAGATATTTTTGTAAAGTGTGACCTATCTGCAAGGCAGGCATTTTGAAACCATCCGGTTTTCATAGAAAGGAAAATAAAATAAATGAGAAAAAAAATAGAGGAATAAAAAAACATAAAAAAGAAATTAAAAAAACCCAAAAAAACCTTTGATTGAAGATTTTGTTTTTCTTCTTCTTTTTTGAAATCCAGTTGTGTTTTTTCCATTTTGTTTTCATTTTGAAGAGTTTCAATTTGACTGAGAAGTTGACATTTTTCCTTTTCAAGTTCTGATGTCCAAAGAAAAAGATGCAAAAAACAAAATTGATTACAGAGAAAGAAATGCACAAGAATATCATTTAATCCACAAGCATTTTTTAATACCGAAAGTATAAAAAAATAAACAATTTTAGAATTTAAGATTTATTTTGATTTTCATCCACTCAAAAAATAAGTTTGAATAAAATAAACTAAAATTCGACAAAAACTTATTTTGAAAAAAAAATCGAATCAAAAAAAATTAAAAATGAAATTAAATTAAAAATGATTTTAAACTAAAATGGAATAAAAAATGATTTTGAAAAAATATTTGATTGAAAATAATTTAAAAAAAATCTTTTAAATAAAAAAATTGTGTCTTTTTTAGATTATGAGTTTATCTAATTTTCAGAATTGAATATCTTAATCATTTTCTTAAATTAAATTCTCGTTTGTAAATTTAATATTTTCAGATCAATTTTTTGTATTTCTCACCGTCTCTTATTTCTTCCAATTCTGCAACTCGTATTTCAAGACCAACTTTCTCTCCAGACAAAATCGATGACTGTTCACTTCTTTCAACTAAATTCTTTTGAAGTTCTTCAATTGCTGCATTTGAGGCTTGAACCTGCGACTTTAATTCACTCTGGAAAATAGAAAACATAGAAAAAAAAATTCATTTTCAAATGACTTAATAATTCTTTTTTGTTCTGTCACAATTTACATTGTGTGCAATGCACAGATACAAAATATGAATATTTTTAAAGGTTGAAGGACAAAATGACTAGGAAGGGTTAGAGAATAAAATTAAACATATTCAGAAATGATGAACATTTTTATTGATTAGTTTCATTGTCAACCAATTCTAACCATCATCAAGCTAAAAATTAATTCTCATTCTTTGTATATTGGAGCAATATTATAGGTTTGATCTCTCAATAAAACTTTCATTTATTTGGACGTTTATTCTTATTTTTATTCTTCTATCCACAATGGATATTGCTTGTATGCATTGATGAGATGAGTTTTGATTTTTATCATTATTGAAATAATTTGGACCTTTATTCTCATCTATATTTGAAAAGTACATTTTGGATTGTTTGTAAGCCTTTCACTTACAATCAATGTTTCTGCTTGTTGTAGTTGTTGTTGCAGGTCGTGTTGTTGTTTCTGATCTTCTTCAATTTCATTTGTCAATTTTTGGCATTGATCTTTTAATTCAAACAATTCTCGTTTCATTTCACTCTTTTCTGATTCTTCAGATGAAAGAAGCGACTCTTTTTCATTGGCGTAAGACAAATGAAGCTAAAAATACAGAAATAAGAACAACAAGAATCACAATTGAATTCAATTCATATGGACTTCTACTCTAATTGATATCAATACAGCATTTCAGCCAAGGCACTCTTCGGCCTTTGTCAGGTATTCTCTGAGCAAATCTGTGGATAGACTCTTATCCTTATCTTACATTTGACCCCCACATATCCTTGTCTGACAATTCTCAACAGTGAAATGGAACAAACAAACCAACAAAAGTATTGTTTATTTCATATAATTATTTTCTCTGTATTTTATTCCTTAATAACATACCTTGAAAAGTTTTGTAAATCAAAGATAGAGCTTAGAGTTCTGAGCAGAACTGCACTTTAGTTGTATCAATACTCTCAAACCCATCACTAACCATCTATCGAGTATCAGAAACTTATTTGTGTTATCACCGTTTATGTCAGTTATTGTAAACAGAACTTTGTTTACATTTTTTCTGAAGTACAATCCAGCCAAAATGTTTTAAGTTTAATTTGTTTAAAAAAAATTAATTTAAAAATTATGTTGAAATAAAAATTAATTATTTATTTGTTTATTTGTCAAACAACTTCTGCTTACATTTTACTGAAATAACTAACAGTAATAAATCCCTTTTACTTCCTGATGTTTAGATAGGGATTGAGAGTATTAATACAACTGAAGAGCAATTCTGCAGCAAACTAATCTTCTATCTTGTTTTGCTTCCTCTTTCTCTCTATGCCTCTTCCTTTCTTTTTTCTTATTTATAAATCAATCTTGCTCACTCAAACCCAATTGTCTGAACAATATCTTCTAAAAACAATTGGAATAAATTCTATAAAAATTTTACTTAATGACTAACCAACATTCTTAAAATAATTATTCTTAAAAAACAGTTCTTCAAACAAACTATTCCCCATTTGAACTTAATACTTTACATATCAATACTAAATAGGTTTAATTTAAGAAAACTTTAATTCTCTTTTTTAAGATTTTATTTTATCATTTTTTTCTTGTTTTTGAACTAGGGCTGCTGTTTTATGGTTTAGTGTTCTTATGTATTATTATATATCAATTCTAGTCAACTTTCAATAAACAAAAAAGGTTAATATGCTGTAAAAACAAAACAAAAACAAAACATTTTTTTAAATTCTGAATTTAGTTTTGGATGAAAGACAAGAAAATTATAAAAAAAAAAACCCAACTTTTAATTAAATGACTAAAAGGATAAAGTTATGGCTGTTGATGTTAGGCCAGGCTTTGGCAAAGAACCGATTTCTATAAGCAAATTGACTGGCTTACTTTTTCTTCCGTTTGCTGCATTTCTGATATCTTTTTTAATAAATGTGACGTTTCCAACTGCGATTCTTGCAGTTGCTGCTGCAGGTGTTCCATTACTTCTTGCAGAGATTCGTTCTGTTTTTGCAATTCCAATAACTGTTGCTCCAATTGCCCTGGGAAAGACACAGACACACAACATCAAAAAAATGGACACACTCACTTTTAAAAGCTTTCCATTGTCCTTATCTTTCATTCGGTCATCAAAAAAAAAAATCTCTTACAATATTCTTCAGTTCTTAGATTGGCTTATATAAATATATAAAAAATTATCATATACCTATATATAAAAAAAGATTTTTTATATATAGGTATATGATAATTTTTGATCTAGAGACTTTATTTTTGATGAATTGGTCATTCAGACCTAGAGAACAGTTGTGTGTTAAGCTGGAAAAATAACTAAATAAAGGGTAAAAAATTAAGAGTTAAAAAAAAAAAAAAAAATGAAAATGAGCTTACTATTACTATGTAACTTTATTAAAAGGGAGACTGTTACTACACATGTATTTTTGGTTATTGAGTGGAATGCCAGATTAATAAAAAAAGATTGAAACCAATTAAAAACCAATTGAAATGTTGAATAAAAATTTCACATTGCAATATTTTTCTAAAAAAGGAATAATTATTAAAAGAAAATTCACATTGACAGATTTCAATATTCTAATCATAAAAAAAAGTTAAATTAAAAAAAAGTGTCTACTTGAAACGGGGGAAACAACAAAAAAAACAATCATTAAAAGAAAATTAACATTGCCTGATATTAATATTTTAATAAAAAAAAAGTTGATAATATTTTAGTGGTAAAAAAAATTAAAAATTGAACAAGGATCGTCCCCACTAAAGATGAAGTTGTTATCAGATAGGCAAACTTCAATTAGTTCCAAATTGTTTAAAAAAAAAAACTATTTTAAATTCTCAATGTTTAAAGGAAGATAAACCATTAATTCAACCCGTTACGGGTTGCAGATTCATTTGTCCAAGATGTAAAATTTAACTGAAACCGGTTACAGATATCCACTTCCTTTTTAAATTTAAAACATTTAAGGCAGAAACTAAAGAAGTTATTTTCCCTGAATCAAAATAAAATCTATAGAGTTATTTCCCTTGCCAATAAAAAATTCGGACTAGATTTCATGAGAAAAAAAATAATGATGCTTCTATAAAGTTTTGAATTATGGGAAGTATCTCTGTTAAAAAAAAAAAGGAAAAAAATAGACTTACCATGATTTTTTTTCATAATTGATCTGACCCATAATATTTGAAGATTTTAATAAATTTTAAAACTTTCAATTGCATGTTCATTGTAGTAGGTGGTTTTTTTTTTGTTTTTTAATAATTTTTGTAAAAATTTGTAAAAGATTTTTTCTTTAATTTTTTCCCCTCAATTTGATATTTTTTGTTTTACTCAACAAAAATATCTATTAAAAAGATATTTGTTCAGGTTGTATGTTTCATTAAAAATTACTTATCAAACCCTATTTATGATTTCTTTCTTGATATAATAGGAAGATGTACTACTAATAATAATTACTACAATGAGAGCAGTATGTCTAGTCTTCCAAATTGAATCCTTACAATAATAAAGCTGTCAGCCTGTTCATTAAAGTAACCAGGAAAAAAAAAACTATTAATTAAAAGTTCCCTAAGTAACTGATTCTATTTTTTTTTATTAAAATTTTTTTTAAAAAGGTGTAAATGAACCAATAAATTTTTTTGCATACTTTAACCAAGTAACATTTTCAAAAACAATATAAAAATTATAATAAAAACAAACAGAAAAAAAAAAATAACCCCAAATTCCAAAAGCTTGAATTCTAAAGCACTGAAAATATTTTTTAAAAATGTTATTGAAAATATAAAACATCAAAAATAATTAGTTGAAATAAAAAAAAATATTATTTAAAATATTAAAATTAAATTTTCCAGTTTGAATTAATTCAAAGCAAATATCTTATTCATCCGCAAGAGTCCAGTGTTCTTATGGTTTTCTGAATCAAAGATTTCTAGCAAGAGAAAGCCTGATAAATCTAAGTCTTTTACTACTAGATATTGACCCAATTTGCATCCCGGTTGGATTTCTAGGAGGCAAGTGATGCTAGGGACAGAAAGTTGAAGATGAGGCAGTAAAGCAGAAGTGAATAGCGAAAAGACAAGACTAGGTAGGCCTTAGTTTAGTTAAGTTCAGGTTAGTCAAGAGAGAAATAGCAGAATAGTCATATAGAATCAAAGCTAAAATAAAATATTTAAATTAAAAAATAAATTTTTCATATTCGTGTGCAAACTTCTTCCTCATAATGTCTCATGGGATGGGAACAGTCTAACCTCATAGATTGAATCAAGGGTTAAGTTTGAAGTTCTGTAAAAGCTCACAATTATTACATTTACTTGGTGAGCACCCCCAAGTTCGGCACAAGGTCATTTTTACGTGCTCTTACCCAGGCTTTATATATTCGATGAGCTGCTCTCCCGAGTTAACGAACCCCATCTGCCCGAGGCTGCTAAAGTGAAAGTAATGGTTTTGACTGGGATTTCAACTCGCGTAATACGACTCCAGAGCCCGAACTTTTACCAATGCTCCACCGTCGCTGCGTCAAAGCAGATATATTAGCTTTTTAGGACCTAAAGTATAATAATATAGAATATATTGCAACATTATTTTTTATTTATATTAACGAATAGTAAATATAATCGTAATATATAAGCCATAACTATGAAAATGTGTATCGATAAAACCTTTTTCTTATTCCTTTGAACCCCGACTAATCAAAATTAATAAGTAGTCACTCAGAGTCGTTATCTTAGAGGAACATATTAAAACCAAAAGATTGGTGTGTGTCTTCTTTTGCCTTATGTTCTCAGGGTTGATATATCGGCCCTTTAGGGATCAAAAGGAGTTAAAATTGAAAGCATTTAAAAGGGCGTTGGAGATAAAGTTAGAATTCAACCGGTGTATTTGAGATACCGAAGTCGACGCCATTACCACTAAAATATAAATTTAATTCTTCTGTTTCCGCTATTTAATGTCATTTCCTGTTTTTTTGTTTTGTTTTGTTTTTTCTTTCTCTGTTTTTTTGAGTTCATTTTTTTTATTGTTATTTTTTATTTTGCTTTTTTTTATGTTAAGATGTTTTTTGATGATGGGACGCAGAGTGTGGGCAATTGTTCGATTTTCTTCTTGTTGTTGCTATTATTATTTAGACTCTTCTTCTTCTTCTAGACTTCTTTATTTTCTTCTTAATCTTGTTGTTGTTGTTGTTCTATTAACTCTTTTCTCTCCCTTCTTCTTCTTCTTTTTCTTCTTCTTATTTTTCTTCTTCTTCTATCCTCTATTTTCTCTCTCTTCTTCTTCGGTTATTTTTCTTCTCTCTTTTCTTCTTTTTCTTCTCCGTCTTCTATTCTCTCTCTTCTTCTTCTCACTTGTTCTTCTTCTCCTTCTTCTGTTCTTTTTTTTATCTATTCTTCTTTATCTCCTATTTTCTCTCTTCTGTCACTTCTTCTTTTCTTCTTCTTCTTCTTTAGAAGAAGAAGAAAAGAAGAAGTGACAGAAGAGAGAAAATAAAGAGAGAATATTGCCCAGCTTTGCCCGGGTGTATTCCCTCTCTGTGTATTCCCTCTCTTCTTCTTTTTATTCGCTCATCTCTTTTCTCTTCATTTTTCCCATTCGTCTTCTTCTTCTTCTTTTTCATCTTCTTGTTCTTCTTCTTATTCTTCTATTCTCTCTCTTCTTCTATCCTCTCTCCTCTCTTCCTTCTCCTCCTACTAGTCTTTTTCTCCTTTTCCTCCTTCTATTCTCTTTCATCTTGCCCGTGTCTTTTTCTTCTTCTTTTTCTACCATCTCTCTTCTCTTCCTTCTTCCCTTTCGTCTTCTTCTTCTTCTTCTTCTCCTTCTTCTATTCTCTCTCTTCTTGCCCTTGTTTATCTTCTTCTTCTTCTTCTACCATCTCTCTTCTCTTCCTTCTTCCTCTTCTTCTTCCTTTTGTGAACTCAGGGCAATAATAAAAGATGGAGATGTATTTTGTTATTTTTTCTTCATATACTTTACTTGAAGCTATCGACATGATTAGCCGAAGACGTGACACGTGTTTTCTATTGTCTAATCTTCTTGAACTCAATGAACTTCTCTTGACAAACACAATGAAGGAAGGCCACACACGACTTGAATTGCAAGTGATGTACGCAACATAAGAAGCACATTTTAGTTTAACAGTGGTTGGCCCTTGTTCCAAAAATAATGCCTTCTATTTTTTAATTTCGCTAAAATGAATAAGAAAGGACTGAAAATTGTAATTTCATGATGATTGAGCTCATATATTCATGACCTGAAAGTTTCATCCTTCTGCTGTTGATATTGACAGTGTGAGACTCTAAGCTGGACACAAAGTTATGGATGTTCGTTGGTGGCAGATATGTGTTACTGAATTTCTATATACAGAAAAATTAAACTAATCAGCATTCTTCAGCATCTGTTGAAAGTTTTCGAAGCTGATGCAGTTGCTGTCAGCACAGTTAGGAGGTGAGTTCGTCGATTTTATAGTGGCGACAAAAATGTGAATGAACGAACTCGCTCCGGGATAGAAAAGGGACCGCTTCATTCATCGCTGGCAAAAGGGCCTTCAGAATGGTGTTGACTATGTAAAACAACTAAAGAACAAAAACAGAACATAATCAAGCAAAAAACTATAAAGTATGTAAACTAGGTAGAGCAAACTAGAACACTTTTCCGCATTGAATGACCTAATGTTACAAGCATACTTGTTTTTACGAGAAAGAGTCACTATAACTACGGTCGACCCCCAAACTGGAAGACCTTTTTTTGGTTCTGAAATCAGTGTTGCTTTTCACCTAGATGAGTTGCTTTATCCACTGGGCAACGTCGACTCGACTGCCAAAGGTAGTTAGAATGGTTTTGACTGGGATTTGAACTCGCGTAATACGACTCCATAGTACGGGATTTTACTAATGCTCCATCTCGGTGCCTCATAAAGGTTTAAATGACCTAAAGGGTTGATATCAGCAATAATAAAAGTCAATGATAAAACCTTTCTATTCTGTCGTGAAATCCAAAGGTTTTGTCAGCGCCCCCCATGGCACAATAACTCGAGAGCTTTGGGCTCAGCTGGGTCCAGTGCATTCTATTTGTGATGCACTAAATACGTGAGAAATAATTATAAAACAAGAAACGTTTAGGCTTTCAAAAGACAAAGACCTTAAAGTCTCGAGTTTTATCACTAACAATGTTCGTGACAATTCAAATAAAGGCATTCGTTGTTATCAGTCACCTTCTACGGAACAATAAAATACCCATAGAAGCACTCGAGAGAAAGAGAGACACGGAGACAGACAGACTAGCATGTGTATATATATATATATATATATATATATATATATATATTGCAATCTGTGATGGACCCGTTTCGGAATTTATTCCTCATCAGGACAGCTCTGCAAACCAGCCTTCCTCTAGCGAGGATCGAAACCGCACCGTCGAAAGTGGCAGTTCGAGCTTCTACCCCTATACTATCTGGCTGGGTGATGATTAGTAAACAGATCTGTCTGCATTAAAGTGCTCAAGCTTTCGGAGGTGAAAGAAAGCGAGCTTTGCACGAGGCTAGCTATACACAGGCGAGAAATCTAAACAAACCACCGAAAAGTGCTCTATCCATAGTAGATGGAGAGCTATTTACTTGGTGAAGAGCACCAACCAATTTTTGGCACAAGGCCATTTTTATGGTGAATGCCATGGTTTTGATATATAATGGATTAAAAATTATCAATCTAACGTTCGCGGCTTCACCAATTTTTATTTCACTTTTAAACTAAACATTTTTCTCTCGTTGGAACAACCATCCTCTAATTTTACTAAATTTATCTATATATTTATCTATCTATCTTTGTTAATCTGTTAAACTTCATAGGAGACATTGTTTCTCTTCATAGACCTTTAATTATAAGCCAGGAATCTACAATATATATTTAAGCAGGATTCATGAGTTAATGAATAAGAATTTTTTAGATTTTAATTTCCTTATCTAGACGTTCGTTTATTTGAATGGTCTTTTTCAAATAAAAGTAACGTTTTATCTTTTAGATTTTTCACTATTTAAATAATAAAAAAAATGATTTTTTTTTTCTTGTTCAATTATCTTTTAAATTCCATTTTCAGTTTGACAAAATAAAACTCACAAGATGAATGACAACTTAATTCAGATTGAAATCTTGTTCTTTTTTAATCAAAACAAATAAATAAACAAATAAATATATAAATAAATAAATAATAATAATAATAATAATAATAATAATAATAATAATAATAATAATAATAATAATGATAATAATAATAAAGAGTTATTTTTTCTCCCTTTTTCTTGTTCGGTAATTCTTCCCTACAATTTCTCTCTCTCTCTCTCTCTCTCTCTCTCTCTCTCTCTCTCTCTCTCTCCCCGTGTCTTTTCTTTTTCTATTTCTTTTTATCTCAAAACAAATATTACTGTATGATGTTGTCTTTTTATAACTCTCAATACATCATTTCTTTTTATTGCCCCGAATTTCTGAGTTTACTGCAATTGAAACGGTCAGATTAAGATGGAATTCTGAGTCTGGTTTGATTATTTCGTTTCGTTTATTGTCTTTGGCAAATAAAAGCGGGAATCTGCTTCCTTATAAAATGTTGATCGATGATCAACCTGACGTTTTTTCTAATGGCTACGAATGCACTCGACGTTGCCCCAGTGCCGTGCAGAGCCACCTAGCGGCCCCGACGCAGAGTACACCTTGCGGATCCTTTTCCCACTAATAAGGTGTTACGCCCCCAAAATACTGGAAATTTCGATCAAAGACCATATATACACACATATACATATATAGCGACGGTGGAGCATTGGTAGAAGCTCAGGGTGTGAGATCGTATTGCGCGAGTTCAAATCCAAGTCAAAACCATTACTTTCATTTTAGCAGCCTCGGGCAGATGGGGCTCGTTAGAT
>JAUZSX010108682.1:0-18119 GCA_034780655.1 Idiosepius hallami
ATATACATACATACATATATACATATATATATATACATACATATATACATATATATATATACATACATACATATATACATACATATATACATATATACATATATATATATACATATATACATATATATATATACATATATACATATACATATATACATATATATATATATATATACATATACATATATACATATACATATACATATATACATATATATATATATATAAATCCCTAAAACATTTTTCTTCTTTGCAGGTTGAGGGCGCCATAACTGTTCAACCCTTGGCGTATGATGTTCGCGGCTTCAAAGATTATTTCTTCTCTTTATCCCCGAAGACAAACCAACGAAATCCGTGGTTTATTGAATATTGGGAGCAACATTTTCAGTGCAAATATCCTAACAGTAGTTGGACACCATACAACGAGAATTATAATCGTTTGTGCAGCGGAGATGAAGCAATCAATCCTGATGAGTTTCATCTCGAGGCACAACTGCAGTTTGTTAGCGACGCAGCGATGGCCTTTGCACATGCATTTCGGGTGAGTAAATCTTAATTGAGTTGCCCTTATCCATTACGAAACCATTTCTTTTATTTAAATACTACAATCGTTCTAAAAGTAATGCTTCCTATTGTTTAATTCCGCCTGAATGAATCAGAGAGAATTCTAAATTGCATTGTTGGGGGAGGGGCTTTATTTATGCATCCATAGCCTGAAACTTTTATCTCATGGACGTGCATCAGAAGCAGAAACACGTAATTAAATTCCTTCATGCAGAAAAAATGAAACCGATCAACATTCACCAGAATCTGATGAAATTTTTAAAATCCGATTCAGTTAATTTCATCGTGGTAGAGAGACGAGTTTGTTGATTCTAGAATTGCGACAAAATGTTAGAGACAAAGCGCTCTCTGGGTGCGAAAATTGACCACATTGTTCATTCAGAATGGGGGTGAATATTCAGAAAAATAAATACTGGCACACAAAAAATTACTTGTTTTTATGTTACTACTCCCGTCTCCATAGCTCTTTAAGTTTTAAGAATTTTTTTTTTAAATTTTGATAAGTGGCATTATTTTTGGAACGCCCCTCTATTCATAAAGAAACAAGTTTGAAAGCTTTTCACTGAACAGATTGTATTAATGAAATGTGAAAAATATTTTTTCAAATAAAAAATAGCACAACAGAATATTTACTTAAAAGAATATAAATAGAAATTCCAAATTTCTTTAATTACACCTTTTCATCCTAAAGGGCTGATATATCGGCCCTGATGACCTATAGCAAAAGAACAGACACCTATATTTTGGCCCTAATATCGTCCTCTAATAGAATAGCCCTATTTAATAAGTTTGGGTTCAAAGGATTTATGTCAAAGAAATAAAAGTTACACAACTGGTCGGTCGCTTGAGTGACTACCCATCGATTACAAGAATAAGTAGTGTCTGAATATATGGTTAAGTATTAGTTTGTTTAACTGCTTTGCAGATTAACTGCTTACTCATTTTTAACTAAATTTCAAACAATTTTTACAGTTCATAGTCAGATAAGTCTCTATCTTTTGAAACAAAAATGTTCAATTTTCGTTCAATGAAACAAAAGTTATTTAGAGATTGTTGGTGTTCAAAAATGATCGATCGCATAAGTAACGTCAGATTTTATATGCGCTTTAAAAATATATATATATACATTTAAAATAAATCTTTGAAATATGTTGATGTGTCTCAGTTCGTAGCATGTCTGACTAATTTTAGAAAATCTCTGGTTCGATCATCGGAATAGAATTTCTTTTCTGATTGACAATTAAGATGGTTTCAGTCTAACCCAGAAGAAAAGAAAAAGTTAAAAGAAATGTTAGTTTTTTTGGCATGAAGATTAGGTTTTTGTTTCTATTGATTCTTCGCCCTCCCATCCATTTTTTTGGAGGGAAAAACGAAATGATTCGAATATAATTACCCCAAGTAAAATATATTAACATTTTCGTGTGACATTAATGAATTTCGAGTGAATTACTTACATGTGTGGAAAAGTTCATTTGGCCTTGTGGATAGGCAGTAAAACTTCGGAATCTTGGTACGTGATTTCGAACCCCACTCGTTCCGTTTGCGTTGGGGAAGGTGGAATCTCCAGCTTCCCTCCAGCTATGTGTTAATAGCGAACATTGTGTTATTAAAAAACCATGTATGTATACAATAATTCTTCTTGGCATTAAATGACCTTAAAAGGTTGATATGAGGTAAAACACAAACAAATATTTATGTGTAAACTGTAAAATATTTAAAAGAGGAGACAAAAAAGCCATAGTTTAATTATAGCTGTGAACTTCTGTTTGATTTCTCAGAGATAAAAAAAAAAGATACCGGAAACTTATTATAGTCGATTCTATCTTAATTGGTAACTGGTGACTTAACCTACCTTTTCAAGCTTATAGACAACAATTCAACATTTCAAACAAATTGCCAATATGATTATCTGGGCACAAATTGTTTCCTAAATACTGAAGGCCAGTAGGATATTATAAGTTTGGTTTCGTAAAACGCCAAGAAATATCAAAAGAAAACTTTATAGTGACCTTTGACCTTCTTTAAACGTCACTAGCTAATCTTGGTAACCTCTATGTCAAGAATCGTCTCAGCACTTCATCTTCTGCAAATGAAAGAAAGTTATTGTACATTAAACGAACAAAGCGAACAAAAGGTTGGGAGTGCAGGAGCGAACGCACAACAGGAAATGGACGGCCATAATAGAGGCCTTTTATTGAAACGCTTACTTGAAGCAAGAAACATGAGATCGGTTGCAAATAATTGAGATAAAACATCAAAACGAAATATTTTAAAAACACAAACAATCAAAAAGCGCCTGAAATGATTTGTTCTGCATACGTTAACTTAATGGGCGGTGAGATGGAGCATTGGTAAAAGCTCGGACTATGGAATCGTATTACGCGAGCTCAAATCCCAGTCAAAACCATTCTATTTACCTTCAGCTGCCTCGGGCAGATGGGGCTCGTTGGCTTGAGAGAGTAACTCATCTATGTTAAGGGCAACACGGATTACAAAAGCCCAAAAAGGGTGCTAAGGGTTGGGGGTTAAGCATAGAGCTAGCGACTCTTCCTCGTAAAACAAGTATGCCACGAAAACAGCAGAAAACAAATTCGTTGCCCAATGCAACACTCTGTGTAAAAGGTTGATGAACGTTAACTTAGTAAAAAGCATTCGATTATTGATTGGTTTGTTTTACAGCAGCAACCTCTTCTAGATCATTTGAAACCAAGAATCGACAGCTTCCACAAGTGTTCGAGAATCGGGTACATGTCCCCCTATTGTTGATGTGAAAAGAAAAAGAAAGGTGACAGAGTGCCATTCGCTGTTAGTGTTGTTTTGGCGTGGTCGTGGCTGCGCGAAAGCCACACATACTTACTTGGCCGATGTCACTTCCCCAGCTGCCCAAGAGAGTTGAGACAGGCGGTGTACACGAAGCAAGTTGCATCCAACTGCTGGTTTCGTGACCAACCCTGACCCTCCTTTCCATCTGCTCAACAAACACTCCAATATTTTTTTTTAATCAGTGGTATCTTTTACCTAGATGAATTACTCTCATTGGGTTGACGGGTTTCATATGCCCAGGTTTTGAGATAAGTGTTATCCTTTCATGTAGATGAGTTACTCCCCTCGAGTTAACAAGTCTCGAATGCCAAAAATAACCATTATTGATAAGCGTCTTTATCTTGTCGTTTTGTGGCACACCTCATTGGTGTTGTAATTAATTGAGTAAAAAAACTAAGTTAAGGATTATTTCGAAGTTATTTTAGGTGATCTGAGGCAGTTTACACTGCCATTTCAGCAACCAGGTGGTAGATTTTCTTTTTCATGGCTTTCCCTCTCCTTTATGGATTTTCTAACACAACTATCAAAGCTTTGTCTGCTCGAATTTTCAGTTTAGTGCTGTCCATTACTCAGATGAGTTGTTTTACAAAGTTAACAAGCCTTATCATACCGGAGCAACGAAAAGTTATGTTGTGTATCAGGGTTGTTAAACGATCCAGAACTGAATCCACTCAACTGTATAGTCCCTTGGGACAGTGGCTATGCAGTCAGACTTCGGAATCATTATACGCAAATTGGTATTTCAGTCGTTTCGTTTCCGTTCATTTTTGGACTGATATCCTTGGGAAAGTTATAAGTCCTTCCAACTATGAATTAAGTAGTACACATTGTGTCATTCAAAGAACTACATATGGACAAACGAACGTTTTACAAAAATGCATGTTTTCAGCATTAAATATCCTAAAAAGCTTAATAAGCCGTAAAACAAAAAAAAAATCCACATTACTAGAAATGTTTTTGTCATGTTTAGAATTGTTGTTCGACGTTTTCAAAAATTCCAAACTCTGAAAATAAAATACGATTTTTTACTTATGAATTTTATTTGTGGACTGGTGTCCCCATCTTTCATAGCTGTTGTTTCGCTATATTTCGTCCAACTTATCATCTGGCCTTCCACACCTTCTTAACTGCAACACTGGATAAGAACTCTGAGTTTTGTGACCTTTTAACCAGCAACCCCTACCTTCCATAGTTATTATCTGTCGCACAACGTTTTTACCAAATAAACCTCTTGTCTGCTCAGGGAGGATGGAAACCGCTATCTTCAGACAATGCTTACTTATAACGAAGATACTCGACGCCTCTATCTGCTTCGCCTCGGAGCGAAGGGTGGTCATGGTTGGATTTTATAGTCATTTAAATCCAATTATTTCACTCTTTCTTCTGGTCTTCTAAGTCGGGTCCGTACCGAATTTGTAATTGTATTTATTTAGAAATTCTTTCCTATGAAAGAAATACATAGATTAAGAAGTCACATCTCAAAGAATCCCCAAATAAATACTAAAACTCGATCGGCTTGAAAAATACATTTTTCTCTCTTTTTTTCTTTTTTGTTGAAGATTCCTTTCTTACTAAATGTCATCGTGTAAAACCTACGAGAATCTCATCCGGGCTCTTTTCAATTGGGCAAAGAACGCTTGCATGCATGAATAAAGTCCAGAAATTATGCTCTGTTTAAGTTAAGAGTTTCAGCTTAAGTGACTTGTTTGCAATGGCTTCGTTTTGGACTAATGAAATGCGGGACATCATTGGTTAGCATTCAGGAAGCGACGAGCAATGGCGGCGATTTCATTTCCGTTCATCAATGGTTCCGGTTTAAAATCCTGTTGATAAAGTATAGAGAAAAAAGCGAGAAAATTAAATCATTTCCGGAAGTTGAATTCTGATAAATGAAGACAAGGAAGAGACCCTAAAAAGTCAAAAAAAATAAAAAGAAAATAGGGAAAAAAAACTGAAAAGATTAACTGCATTGCGTTTAGCAAATCAATACAAATACATCAAAAAGAGAAAATAAGAAAGAAAGAAAGAAAGAAAGAAAGAAAGATAGATAGATAGATAGATAGATAGATAGATAGATAGATTGATAGATAGTTGCATGTATGGATAGACGGATTGCAAAATTATTTTATGTACACTCTCAACTTTTCTTAAGTTGATGGAGTTTTTAGCCTCTTAGAGTCCAAGAGTTAAACAAATTCAATGTGCCATGGCTCTCACCCCTCCGTGGATGATCGGGCCAACAGAGGTTAAACTTACTTACTTGCTTTTTCGAAATGTTGCTGGATTTCTGTGAAAAAGAGTTTCGTCTGTTCTTCTACTCTTCTAAAAACAAAAGTTGGTCAAACTCAAAGACCAGGGCTGCAATTTATATTTCATTTGGTGAAAAGTCAAAACGTCCATTTGCAATATGGTTCAATTTTCCATATCACCCATCAAAAATAATATCTACTTTTTTAATTTCCACAGAAAAGGCCAAAAACCGCCCAAACGAAAACATTGCTACCCAAAAAATAATCTATATAATTAAGTAATTAATTTGATTTTAAAAAAATGGGCCTTTTTCGCCAATGGTCAATTTTGCATAATTGGACAATCTTTCATGGATATTATAAAAATTAGATATTATTGTCAATGGGCAAAATTAGAATTGGTCTTATGGTAAATTGGACCTTTTTGCAAATGGACGATTTGACTTGAACCTGTTCGTTTCTGCTGTTGTTCACTACTTGAGTATATTCCCTCTTTCTACTTAAAAAAAAACTATCTCATACACCTTTTTATATATTCTCTCAGATATATACAGAATCTACCGATCGGCCAAAGGCGCCTGACCAATGATATCGTTACATAAAAACCTTGAACGATTGTTGAAACAGATTTGACCAACCAATTCGTTTGAGTTTATAACGCTTTATGAATATTTGTCTTCAGATTAAAGCCGAAAAGTAAAACTTAAAGCACTTGGACCCTGACTAGTTAATCAGAATCGTTCTGTTAGAGGACCATCAGGTCGCCAGGGCTGATATATCGGTATTTTATTGTCAAAAGAATATACGACCTTGATAGATTTTTTAAACGATTATTGAAACGAATTTGACTAAAGGATTCATTATTTTGATTTTATTTCGCTTTTTTTCTCCATAGTTTTTTATTTGATCTTATTTCTTGTTTCTTCCTCCTTTTCTCCCCAGAATATGCACCAGGATTTGTGCGATGGAAAGCCAAGATTGTGCGACAAAATGTCACCGATTGACGGAGAATTGCTTAAAGAATACCTGCTTCAAATCGACTTTCAAGGCAAGTCAACAGTTAAATCTTTGGACCCTAAAAGGCTGATCTATCGGCCCTGGTTAATTTGCAAAAAAGATGACACGGCCGATATTTTGTCCCTCCGTTGCCCTCTAGTAGAATACTTCTGATATATCAATATGTAATTAGAAAAGTTACATATCGTCTTTTTCGCTAATTATCGCTTTTTATGTCAGGGTCGATAGAAATAAAGAAATGAACTTTATCAGGATCCCTTATTTTTTTTCATGATCGATAAATTGATAATATTTATGTTTTTGCCTATATACCCCTCCACTTTTTGTGAATAGTCTCACCCTTTAATAATAATAATAAAATCAACGATAAGGATATACTTCCTGTTTAGAGGCAGAATAACCATCGTAGAAAAAATGCTGAATTTCGAAATGACAAATTAAATCCGAAATTTGAATCTGTTTAATTGTTTTGTCTTTTGTGTTTCGAAGTGTGAAATTCGTTAGAATTCTATTAAAAATTATATTAAAAAAACTCATTATATTTTTCTGCTTTTAATGAGATAGACAGAAATTTTAGCCTTTTTTTTTTCTCTTTATTTTAAATTCCCTATCAACCGGCAAAAAATCTCCCTGCGGCTTTGTATAAAGCTATGGCCTGTAGATTAGTAATACACCAATCCAATTCCAAATCATTCTATTACATTAAATAATATTAAACTGAGCAGTGCTCTTGGGTAATGTGTCAATCTTGTTATATATTTTTTATCCATGGAATAAATAATTTTACCAGAAGTATTTAAACAATACATTTAGAAAAAGTGAATTAACTTTCCATATTAAACCTCTTAGGTATTAAATAACCGAAAAGGTTAATATGCTATGAAAATAAACCAACAAACCAGTCTTACCAATTAAAAATAAAATTGTACAGGGTATCCAAAAAGTTCCTGTGCACTATCGGTATATAGAAATTTGAATAACTTAATAAACAGTAAATTTTATTATAAAACATTTAGACAATACAATACCATTCTATTTATTTACAGTATCACTGCTTATCTTAAAGGAACTGCTGGGAGTGTCCTCCACTGACACTAAGGCCTTATTTTCATGAGCACAGCAAGTTTTCAAAAGTAGAAAATAGAAAATTTCAAAGTTATTAGTTAATGAATTTGTTTTTTTTTGTTTGTTTTTTTGTTGTTTTTTTTTGCAGGTTTGAGTGGAGCGAACTTTTCTTTTTTGCCAAATGGTGATGGACCTGCCAGGTATCGAATCTTGAATTTTCGACAAAAATCGCCCGATCAATATGAATGGAGCACAGTCGGCTTTTTTAAAGATGGAAAACTCACACGTGTACGTAGCAGGTTTTTCTTCATCTAACGACGAACGATTTTATTTTTTTGGACTGTAAGTTTTTTTTCTATTTTCACAACTGACGCTTTGGAAACATTTTCAAAGCAATAAATCCAAAAAAGAATTCATTAAAGAAGAAGAAGAAAATTATTTTAAAAATCAGTATTATTAGTAACGCATGCGTAAAATGCTTGAAAACAAAATTTAATATCAAGAATAGAAAAAAAAATCTTTTGAAAACAAAACAAAAATTCGTTAATAATGCAGAAATTTCTTAAAAAACAATATAATTTTTACTAATTATCTTATCAATATCAGTGATAGAGCATGTATATTGGTTAAGCATAGACACGAAGTCGAAGGTCTTCGGTGACTGTCAATTTCTCGCCTGCACGGTCTCAGACTATTTTGCAATTTTATCACTTATTTTAATTCTTTACTTATTAGTAGGGCTATGATTATGTGCTATTTTTAAGAATTATTCTTATCATATTTTTTTTTTACTATTTTGTGATTTTGCCATTTATTCTAAATCTGCAGTTATTACTAATATGTTATCACAGCGAACATTTATTAAAAGTAAATTCATTTAGTTATGTTTATATTTATAAACAATAAAATATCAACCCCCAAAATTGGTTTTCTGGGTGTAAAGTTTACTTATAAATGGAACACGAAGTCACAACAATAACACTTATAAATAATTTTGAAATTTGCATATAGATGATTAGCACTAATAATTTCTAATAAGGATGAAATAGATCCATATGCAGATTTCATAATTATTTATTGGTGTTCTTTAAGAAATAAATACAGTTTAATCACTTATGATATATCGAGATGCAAATGCAACAAAAAAAGATTTTTTTGAAAAAGCAACAGAATAAAGATATAGTTATATTTGTCCCCGACACTACAACGTTTCGGTTAATTAAAACCGGATGTAAAGCTATGGATCTGTATTTCTAGATTCATAAATAAAGTTATAAAATGGGTTGGAATATATTTTAAATTTTGAAATGGCTAAATCTAACTCTATAATTTTTTTTCTGTGTGTTTTTACATCAAACTCTTCATAATTTGTTTTCTGGTTTCCCAGAAAAGCACACACAATGATTAGCGTTGGCGAAGCTCCATTTTTTAAGGATTGGCAGTTAAAATTACAATATACAATAAATTGTAAACCCACCATTTCCGAGAAAAATGAGGATTTTACGAAATTTTTATTGTCATTGATTTTAACTGTTAAGTTTAAAAAAATGATTTTCACCAAAGTTGATCTATCTTTCTTTCTTTGTCTCTCTCTTGCTTTTATTTTCTTTTTCTTTTTTTTTTCATTCTCTCGTTCTTTTCTTTTCTTTTCTTTTCTTTCCTTCCTTTCTTTCTTAATTCCGATATTTTTTGTTGAACATTCTTATTTGCTTTATTTTTTCGCTAGAGAAAATTTCTCTCAAATTTTGATTTTCTTGATGTTTTAACAAAATCAAGAAATGCCTTTTGGGAGTTGAAAATTTTTTGTTGTTTTTAATAAACTTTTTTTTTTCTTTCTGATTTTTTGTTTCGGTTAAAGCAAAAGTAGATTCATAGTTATTGTAAGTAAAGAAATTGAAGAATTTGGTTGGAATTTCGTCCCCAAAATGGAATTTTGTGTTTAATAGTTCGAAAATTCAAGTGAAATTGCTTTTGTTTGGACGGCAGCCATTTTATTTCAGATAAAGTGGTCCAAATTCTAAAATATTATAAAAGTTAAAAAATGCTTTTTTACAATATGGAGAAAAGAAATGGAAATTAATTCGAATCGCAACAGATCTATTAAATATTTTAACGAGAGCAACGGTTGAAGTAGTTGTAGCACTGTTAATAATAATAGTAATACTATTACTACTAATAATAATTAAGGAAGGAAGAAAACTGAATGATCGAGGAGAGGAGCGAGCAGTGACCGTCTGCAATTGATACTGAAGTACTAGAAGAGACTTATTGCCATTCTGTCTCCGGAGGCCACCAACAGGGCTTGGTGGAATCTACATTCTGCCTGCGACTCTTCCACCACTGATTGGGTTTTGCAAGTCATTAAAAATATCTTCAAAATTAGGGAATAAGCGATGTGTAACCTAACCAATTCAGCGGATTAGCTCTTCCAATTTCTTTGATTCTGGGATAGTGTTCATTGATTATCTGCTAAATCGAAAAATTCAAAACCAAAGCATTTTTTTTTTTAAATTTAAGTTTATATTTTTGTATTTAAATTTTAATATATTTTTATTCGATCAAAATCTGAAGAGAGAATAATAGTTTTTTAAATATATAATCTAACTTCACAGCGATGATAAACTTAAATTAATTACATTTTCTCTCCCCGCCCCCGTGACGCGACCTGAGTGAAGAAACGTCTGCCTTCCAACTGTCCTAAAAGTTGACACCTAGACGCACAGACAGACAAACATACTTTTATTTAGATCGACATAGAAATTATTAATTTTATATCCAGTCTTTGTTGTTGATTTTATTTCCAGATGGATATGGAAAAATTACAGTATCGCCTTGAGGACAAGAAACACCCGGAGTCCGTTTGTAGCAAACCTTGTGTTCATGGCCAAGCACAGACATTTTTAAAAGGTGATATCTGTTGTTGGACGTGCATCAATTGTTCGAAATACCAATATTTGCCGAATCGGTTCAAATGTAAAGATTGTCCCATGGGAACGCTCCCTAGTTATGATAAGTCCTATTGCATGGAAATCGCAGAAATCTACTTGAATTATAACGATGCCATCGCTATTGGGGCCATGGTCTTTTCAACAGTTGGAATTATCGCAACCATTTTTGTTATTGCTGTTTTTATCAGGTAAGGGTTTTTTTGTCCTTCTTCTTCTTGTTTTTCTTCTTATTATTATTATTCTTAGTATTATTATTATTATTATTATTATTATTTATTTATTTATTTATTTATTTGTTTAATTTTATTTTTACGCTTATTTTTAAACTTTTAAAAAAGTCTTGACATTTTAAAAAAAACTAAAAAGATTACTTTCTTTAAAAAAAAAAAAAAGAACTCCCCCACAAAAAAAAAACAAGAAAAGAAAACTCACAAAAGACGTGGATTTAAAAAAATAAATATTTTTTTCAACTCGAGAACTATTCATTTTATTTTTATTTTTTAAATACAATTTTATTTGGTTCTTATAAAAATATTTTGAAAAAAGAATTGCATTGTTTTTCTGTTTTAGTTAAACCGAAAAACTTAGACAAAAAAACAGCGTCTTTCTTAATAACAAAGAAAAAAATGAAAATATTAACATTATTATGTCAATATTTTCTCTAAACCTTATTTTTATTTTCTATTTTTATTCTATTTCATTATTCACAAGGACTTTATTTGGCCAATACAATTCATGTTTAATGAAATGAGAATATTTTTAAAGATGAAAAATAACACAAGGGTTTTATTCTACAAATTTGATTTGTTAAAGACTAGGAGAATTGCCCAGCTTTGTCCGAGGGCTTCCCACTCCTCTTACACACATAAAAAGAAAAAAAACTATAAAAGTCAGTAATGGCTTTTAATGATTTTTCTTCGGGTTGTTGTGGTTGGTGTTTCTTTTTTTCTTGTAAGGTTTCCTCTTCAAGGCTTTATTAATGTGTCTCTTTTCGTCTATTTCAACATTTTTTTCTGTGTTTTAGTTTTCTGTTTTTCCTTGAGGTTCAGCCAATAAGTGCTCAGCTCATCAGTTTTTTTTAATCGTTTGGTCAAGAATCTTAAACCTTTCTTTTCTTCATCCAAGGAATGGTGCCATTTCGCCAACGGTTTACTCTTTCAATTAGGTTTCATTAACCTTTGAACCCTGGCTTGCCAATATTACCAACTTGCCAATCAGAGACGTTCTATTAAAAGACTATAAAGGGACGAAATATCGGTGTCTCTTCTATTGCCTTAGGTCACCAGGGCTGATATATCGGCTCTTCAGGTTAATTACAGTTTTTTTTCTTGTAATTGATATTTTCCCGTGAAAAAATTATTTGTTGCCTCCTTTATTTTCTGTTTAATTAATGGGGTCTGCTTAATTAGAAAGAAGTCCCGGTCTTTGCTTTGGCTGGTTGTACGTTTCATATTGTGATGGTTTCCTTATAAGACAGTTGGAGTCCTTCTTCTTGCCCTTGTTTGGTACTTTTCCCCTTATTTTATTTCTTTTTATAAAGAATTTCTGAAGAGCACCTTGCCTCTCAATGTCCTGAAAAAACTAAAGATCCCGATTAATCAGTGGTTTTAGTTCTTTTTTTATTCTTCACTTGTATCTTTATGCCACCCGTGTATGTCACATGGTCTATTTTCTTCATTTTTATTCGGTGCTGTTGCATTTTCCCTGAATCCCTTGCTAAAAGGCCCATTGCTACTGCACCTTCCATGAATAATTTGCAAAAGGGTTCATTGCTACTGTATTTTTCTATAAACCCTTTGCTAAAAGGCCCATTATTATTGCATTTTTCATGAATCTTTGCTAAAGGGCTCATTGAACCAAGGAAAGGTTGAAAGAATAGTGAGTCTCCTAGCAATAATTTTCATCATTGTTATTGTTGCTATCATTATTATTATTATTGTTATTATTATCATTATTATAATGGGGATGATTATCATTGTTGTTTTTGCTATTCTTCTTCTTCTGATATTAATAGAACAACTACTAGTATTTTGTTTGATGTTTAGTTCAACGGCATATGAACCTTTTTATGTAATTTAATGCAAAGAAAAACCATTTTTGGTAAATGCTCTTTTGTAAACACGAAGTTGTTTTAAATGACACAAAAAATAAGCACATATTGCGTCATAGTAAAAACTACATGTGGATAACAGAACATTTCTCAAAAATGTTTTTTCTCGGGATTAAATAAACTAAAAAGGTTGATATGCTGTTTGACAAACAAAATCTATTTTTAATATGTATATTTAGGCAGTATCTTTTAATTTTCAAAGGTTTGATTGAAAAGAACAGATATTTGAGCAAACCAAGGATGGACGTAGATAGGGGACCCAATAATGAGATCGATGTTGTAATGTTGGGAATGAATAGTTAATAAGCATAAATGATATAGATAAGATTATAAGTTTAGGATTTATCAACAATAGATTAAATAGAATAACATTAAATATTTAGATATAGAATAATACAAAAACATAAACACGCATTAAAGACATGTGGAAAACTTACTGGAAATAGTATAATCCAAGAAGAATATAAATACATATTAAAACAAGTGGAAAACTTACTAGATATAGAATAATACAAGAAGAGCATAAACACACATTAAAACACGTGGAAAACTTAGCAAAAATAAAGACACTTAAAAACAAAAACAAATCACCCGTTAAAAGAAAAAACAACTAAATTTCAGAAAAAAAAGATCGATCGAAAAATAATATGAATCAACAATTCAGGTCACCTGAGGAAGACTGATGTGTAACTAGGTTAAAGATGAGGACAATAGTGGGAATAACGTTTTGTAAATTTGATCATAACTCATCTCTAGAATTCTAAGAATCTAAGAAATGATTTGATATCTTTTTATTTTGGGAAACAAAAAAATTACAGTTTTGCATTGAATCATTTGCCATATAATTGAATTGGAAAGAAGAAGAAGAAGAAGAAGAGACAGAACAAGAAGAAACAGAAGAATGGAAGGAGAAGGAAAGAAGAAGAAGGAGAGACAGAACAAGAAGAAACAGAAGAATGGAAGAAGGAAAGAAGAAGGAGAGACAGAAGAAGAAGAAACAGAAGAATGGAAGGAGAAGGAAAGAAGAAGGAGAGACAGAACAAGAAGAAACAGAAGAATGGAAGGAGAAGGGGAGAAGAAGAAAGGGGAGAAGAAGAAAGACAGGAAGGGAAGGAGAAAAAGAAGAAAAAGAAGAAAGGGAAGAAGACGAAACAGAATGGAAGAAGAAGAAGAAAAAAAAGGAAGTAGAAGAATAGAAGAAGAAGAATGAGAAGCAGAAGGAGAAGAAGGAAGAGAAGGAATAAAAGGAGAAGAAGAAGCAGAAGAAGCAAGAAAAAAAAAGAAGTAAGAAAAAAAGAAGGATAAAGACGAGAAGAAGAAGAAGAAAAAGAAGAATAAGGATAAAGACGAGAAGAAGAAGGGAAAGGAGAAGAAGAAAGGTTTTTGGTTGTTATAAAAACTAGAACTCGAAAGATTTCTGGTTGCGTCTTTTGGGATGAATAACATGAGGAAGATTCCAGTTAATGCGCATTCTAATTAGGAAATGCATTATTTTGCCTTGGGGCTTCCATAGAACTCGGTTCACACACAGACACACACACACAGACTTTCTCTCTATCTCTCTCTATGTCTCCCCCCTCTCTCTCTGCCTTTCTTTACATCTCTCTACCTTTCAGATTAGATCAAAATAATTCTAACCCAGAATACAGCGACTGTCTTAAGAAAATATCTTTCATAATTCTAAAGGTAACCATAATAACCATAATTAATATTCTTCTTTGTCACTTCTTACACAAAAAAGCCAGGGTATTTTTGTTTGTTTGTTTCACACAGCATATAAAGCCTTTTTATTTTATTTTCGATCATTTAATGCCTAGAACATTTTTATGTATACACATCTAGTTTTTTTTTTAAAATAACACAATATGCTCAATTTAACCCATAGCTGAAGGGAATGTGGGGATTCATACCTTTCCAAACGGTATTAGTCCATTTATGGGAATCGAACTCGCATACTACCATTCCGAAGACGACTGCCTACCCACTAGGCCAAATCGACTTCCCAACGACTGACTAAAGATATATTTCATGAATCGAAAAGCAACCATAATGAAACCTAAATTCTTTTTATTTGTTGTCAAAAAAGCCAGGGAAGAAGAAGAGGGAAAAAAGGTGCGGAAGTCCTCATGCAGTGTGGAACAATTGTTGAGAAGCAAACCATTTGGATTTGGGGATTGGGATTTTAAATCCTGGTTGTTCCATTCTGTTTACATTTACTCTGAAACATTTTTTGGCTTATCGTTGTTTAGTTTTTGTTTGTTTTGCTTGTGTTTTATTTAGCAGCACATAAACCTTTTTAGGTCATTTAATGCCAAGAACAAGCGTCTTTAAGAAACGTTCTTTTTTTCCCACGCGTATTAAAAAAAAACATATTACATAAAACACATTATATAAAACACATTGTATAATCCATAGCTGGAAGGAATGTGGAGACTCATTTCCCAAAGGTATTAATCGATAAGCAAACGTAAACGGAACGACTGGGGTTTGAACTTACATTCCCAAGCCTGACTGTTTATACAATGTCCTCGTACTCTGGTTGCTACGTTAACAAAAAGGGCAAGAATTGGCCTTGTTAAAACATTTATTTTTTATAAACATTTCGCTTACAAACAACCTTAGAGTTCACAATAATGAGTTATTATGTCGGTGTTGGCCGGCCAGTTCTCATATCTTTCTATTGCAGCTTGATGCTTAAGACCGTTATTAGATTGACAACTAGCTAGCCAGAGTTTGGGAAAAGGAGAGAAAGCAAGAGAAAAGAATTTTGGAAGCCATCAAATCAAGCAGTGGGTGAAGTGTGCTTAAGAAATGGGTAAGGAGAATAAAGGGAGAAATATAGGTAGTATTAGAACTGCTCCATATTTTACCCTTTATTGTATCCACCCATTAAAGAGTTTTACTCTAGGATAAGAAAAATTCCACGTAATCCTTTCTAATAGTATTCAATCAGTGTTAACAAAAACAGACGTTTTTTGTAAAATGGTTATGTTCGGCATTAAATGGCCGAGAGAGATAAATATACCGTAAAAACAATCCAGTACTTAATAAAAGCAAAACGAATGTTTTCTGTTGTGGTTGAAATAATGTTTAACATTTAGAAATGAATCGTATATTTACAAATTTTAAACTGTTTTTATTTTTCTTTAAAAACAAAAAAACATTATTTTTGGCGAAAATGTTTGAAAGTAATTACAACCTGCAAATCACAGTGAAAAGAAAAACAATTTTATTTTCTTGTTCCAAAACAATTTGTTTGTTTGTCTTTTTCGACAGTCTTTTTCTTTTTTCTTTTCTTTTCCTTTTCCTATTTCTCTTTTTCTTTTTCTTTGTTAGTTTTTTCACAAAAAAACTAAAACCTGAAAGCATCTGTCTTCCCAAAACAAAATAATAATAATAATAATAATAATAATAATAATAATAATAATAATTCACAATCTTGTATAAAATTTCCTCCCAAAATGATTTTTTTTAATTATTTGAACTTTCACACCAGTTGGTCACGCGCGGCACTCGCATGCTGTTCGTCACCGGTGGTTTTCACAGGAGTAAGAGTGACAACAAGTTCCCTCGTGATTCTCCTGCAGAATCCGCTCCATTACAGTCAAAAGACTGTATAGTAATACCTCTCCTTTCACCTAACTATCCCCTGGTCTCACACTTGGGACCAGCAAAATCTAGACCCCGCCAACCCCTGGGGGGGGGCTTATCTGAGGGCAGTGTGACAATAAGTCTCCTCTGGCACTTCAGCATCTCTTGCAATCTGCAACTGCAAGCTCCTCTCCCTTTATATCCTCCCTCTGTTCTCTTTCCATTTTGTTGGTTTCACTTTTTAGGGCCTAATACTTTCCTGGTTATGTCAGCAGCTTTCATATGTACAGTAATTAACCAAAACGCCGGTTCCTTCTTAATCTAATTGTATCCGTGTTCTATTGTATTTTAGTTATCCATTTCTGGTAGATAATATATACTAAACACACATACGCACGCATACGTACACATACACACACATTTTCAATATTTTTTCTATCATACATCGTTGGAATTTATTTTCCATTTTTTCAATTATACACACACACACACACACACCCCACACACGCACACAGAGCAAAGTTGGAAGGTTGGCAAAAGCTCGGCATCTGGAATCGTAGTACGCGAGTTCAAATCCCAGTCAAAACCATTGCATTCACCTTTAGCTGCCTCGGGCAGATGGGGCTCGTTACCTCGGAAGGTGAGGGGTATCACCGAATGCAAAAAGCTCGGGTATGAGCGCTTAAAAATGGCCTTGTACCAAACTTGGGTTGGTGCTCACCAAGTAAATATAATTTACACATACATATAACATCATTATTAATGATTTTTGAGAGAGAGTGTGTGTGTGTGTGTGTGTATGTGTGTGTGTGTATGTGTGTGTGTGTGTGTAATATTCCTCTTAGTTAATCATTATTATTATTTCAATTTTTTCCTTAGGTACAGCGCTACACCAGTGGTGAAGGCATCTGGAAGAGAACTAAGTTTTGTGCTACTCATTGGTATATTTCTCTGCTATGCAATGACCTTTTTGGTTGTATGGAAGCCCAACCCGATTACATGTGGAGCCCAACAGTTCGGCATTGGACTCTGCTTCTCAATAACCTACGCGTCGATTTTAACCAAGACCAACCGGATCGCCCGGATCTTTCGCGCTGGAAGACGAACGGCCAAACGACCCAAGTTCATCAGTCCCAAATCACAGCTGTTCATCTGCGGTTCCTTGGTTTCTTTCCAAGTCTCGATTGGAGCTGTTTGGTTAATGATGAGCCCACCAACAGCCATTCCGTTCTATGTCAATCGGAATGATCATCAATTGATATGCAAAGCCGCTCACGGCTTTTCGTACATGATCGCTTTTTCCTACCCAATTCTTCTGGTCAATATCTGTACAATCTACGCCATTCTGACTCGGAAAATCCCGGAAGCTTTTAACGAATCCAAATATATAGGCTTTACAATGTATACGACTTTTATTATCTGGTTAGCCTTTGTCCCCATCTATTTCACAACAGCTCACAATATAAAAGTACGGATGGCCACAATGTGCTTTTCTATAAGCTTAAGTGCCACAGTGGCCTTAGTGTGCATGTTCACTCCCAAACTTTATATAATTCTTCTCCATCCTGAAAGGAATGTTCGACAGTCGATGATGTCAAGCAAAATGATGGTCGCAAAAACGAATTCCTCAACGACCAGAATTGATTCCAGTACCCAAGCAGATGGTAAGGACAATTCATACAGTGATTTTTTTTTCAAACAATAAAGCAGTTTGTCTGAGAAGAGTAAAATATTTTATTTACATCTATCTAT
>JAUZSX010108791.1:0-18117 GCA_034780655.1 Idiosepius hallami
CTATTTTAGAGAAATGTCAAAATACTTTTGTTTTTAGAAAAAAAAAGGCTATTTTAGAGAAATGTCAAAATACTTTTGTTTTTAGAAAAAAAAGGCTATTTTAGAGAAATGTCAAAATACTTTTGTTTTTAGAAAAAAAAAAGGCTATTTTAGAGAAATGTCAAAATACTTTTGTTTTTAGAAAAAAAAAGGCTATTTTAGAGAAATGTCAAAATACTTTTTTTTTTAGAAAAAAAAGGCTATTTTAGAGAAATGTCAAAATACTTTTGTTTTTAGAAAAAAAAAGGCTGTTTTAGAGAAGTTTCAAAATATTTTTTAGAATAAGAAAAAAAATAATTAAAAAAAAAAGGGCTGACTAATCTTTGAAAAATTTCAAAATATTTTAGGAAAAATAATAGAATTTTTTTTTTAAATGGCTTGACTATTCTTCAAGAAGTTTCAAACGCTCAACTTACACCAGTATCCAACAAATCCTTTAGTAAATACTTGTTCCAGAAAAATCTCTCATCTGCCCGTTTCCACAGAGGCTCAATAACGTCTGTCTCTAATTTATATTGTCGTTCAATTGTGTTCGTTAAATCTAATGTGTGACTGTAGTAGAAGGAGTTGGACTCATTAAAAAGCTTCAGCAGTTCCTGGAATTAAGAAAACAAAAAAAAAAAGAAAAAGATATATTTTTAATAAAAAAGAATTACAATTAAAATTGGTACAATATAATCAAGACTATCATGTGTTTATTTATTTCTATAAATTTATTGCATCACAATCTGTTGATTAAAGGCCAAAATGTGTATGCCACATCAGAACGTGAAACTCCGACCTTCAGATTGTCATCAATATTTTCATCTTAAAATTTTGATGCTCTACCAACTGAGCCATTAATGCTGTGCAGAATTTTCTTTTATTTTCTGCTCTTATCATTAAAAACAAAATTTTTCAAAAACAGGCCATTAAAGGTACCTTTTTTTTCCAGGAACAACACAGTCTATATTACTTTGACAAAAAATATTACAACATAAATCATGGTTATTAATAAATTCTATGGTGTTTATTTTTTTATAGGTTGAACATAATTGATGAAAAAAAAAATTCTTACTTCATTTATTCGTCGTTCAAATCTTTCTTTGTCTTTAATTTCTTTCTGCAAAAAAAAATAAAAAAGATTTTTTTTTTAAATGACACCATTGAACAAACAAACAATGAGGTCAGTCTTAGAAAGAAAAAAGTTTAAACTTTAATCAATATTTCTTTTAAAACAGGTTTTGAAGGGATTTTTTAATAGTAATAAACTTCATTAATAATCAATTAAACCAATAGCAGGACCAATAAAGTCTACAATAAAATAGGATTGATTTGGTGTTATATGGTTTCATTTGGTTTGGTTTGGTTTGGTGTGGTTTGATTTAATTTAGTGTGGTTTGGTTTGGTTTAAATTTGGTTTGGTGTGTCTTGATTTAAATTTGGTTTGTTTGGTGAGGTTTAATTTGATTTAGTGTAGTGGTTTGGTTTAAATTTTGTTTGGTGTGGTTTGATTTGGTGTAGTTTGGTTTAAAGTTGGTTTGATGTGGTTTGATTTGATTTGGTGTAGTTCGGTTTAAAGTTGGTTTGATGTGACTTGGTTTGGTTTACCTTTGTTTTGGTGTGGTTTAATTTAGTGTATTTTAATTTGTGGTGGTTTGTTGGGATTTGTTTTGTTGTAGTTTGATTGGTTTGGTTTAGTTTGGTTATTTGGCTTTAATGGCACTTCAAATGCTCATGGGTTATTTTATTTGAAAGTTTTGTTAAGTTGAGATTTCTATTATCCATATACATATAAGAGTTGAATCGTCATGTTTGATTGGGTCTTACATCCAGTTTTGTATTCTGGTTTATTAGATAAAGCAGAAGAAAACAAGAAATTGGATGTTATCTTTCTTCAGTTTTATTTGGGTTAGGGAATATTATGATCTTACTGACACATTTAATACATGTTCTTTGTTGTTCCCATTATTAATAATATCTTTTATGGAAATAAAAAAATGCATATATGCAATAAGAATATGGGATCATTCTGGTTACCATTCTCATAGACATTCAAAATAAGAAAAAAAAACACCAAACTTACCTTCAACGTAAAATTGGAAAATATATTCATTTAGATAAGAATACATTAAGCAAGGAAATTTTTCTGGTATATCTATTATTCAGACAATAGTTTTAATTTTTGATATCATTGGCTTTATAACTATAGCTAATTATAGACAACTATCCCAACTATAGTAACGCATGGATGTGAAGGAAAACACTGATTCCAGAAAGTCCAGGAAAATAATGACCATGTAAAATTATTTTAATTACAAAGTAAGTTTAATGCTAGACTTAGTATATATCATGTATTTGGCAGTGAAGGTGGAGCAGTCAGTGATAAAAGCTTAAAGTGTGGAATTCATATGTTATCAAACCATAACCTACTTATGTATTGGACTCTTATATACAATATATAATAGCAAGAGTGGGGCGGTCAACGTGGCCTAGTGGATAGACAATAAGAGTTTGGAACCGTAGTATGTGGGTTCAAATCCAAGTTGTTCCATCTACATTGATATGTCGACTAATACCCTTGGGAGAGTTATGAATCCCCATCTTTCCTCCAGCTATGGATTGAATAGTGCAACTTGTGTCATTAAAAAAACTATGTGTGTATAAAAATAACGCTTATGATAAGTAATTGTTCTTGGCATTAAAATGACTTAAAAAGGTTGATATGCCGTTAAACACAAAAACAAAAAAATAGCAAGAGTGAAACCCTTGTAGAAGACAATTAGCAGCAGACAATCTAGATATTCTGACTTCCATTTCCAACTGGTTGACAAGGAGATAGCTTTCCCCAGTCTGTCTCCTCTGTATATTTCATTTAATACATTTCCATTCTTAACCTATACAGAGTTCCGTGTTATTCTTCAAATAGGGAAACCAGAATAACTGGCAACAAGGTTGACTATCACTATATCATATGAATTCAAATCCCAGTTTAAAAGCATTTCATTCACTTTCAGCTGTCTCGATGAAGCAGATGAAGCCCATTAACTAAGAGAATTAAACCATCACCAAATGTAAAAAGCCCAAGTAAGAGGATGTAAAAATGGCCTCACGCCAAACTTGGGTTGGTGCTCACCAAGTAAATATAACATATTTATTTATTGTTATTCTTGTCTGTTATAAGATGCTCCAAATTATTCATAATTTACTTTAGGTATATATATATACAATCAAATAAAATACATTTTTATATCTATAAAGCAGTAGCGTGTGTGTGTGTGTGTATGTACAACTCTATTACAGCCCACACCACAGGACCGATCCTAACCAAACCAGGCATGATGATGGTCCCTCACCTAAGAATGGTGCAAACCATTTTTCAAGGTCCAGGTCAAAGGTTAAGGTCATATTTGGAGCAGCTCTTCATAAACTCCTCCACCTAAGGACAGTTAATACCAAGTTATTTGCCACAAAACCACAGTGCCAGCCAACTTCTTTAAGAATTTGGATCAGATCATCTTCCTTCACCCCAATCCTCTCAACCAACCTTGATAAAATCTGGCATGATCATGGTCCCAAACATAAGCCAAAACTTATTGCACTCTATCTCTTACATTCTTTAATAACACTACCATAAACAATGTAACAGATCATAAAAGATCCCTATTTTTATTCAGACGCATATAATTTTTTTGAAAAATTTAAATAATTTAAGATAATATTTTCAAAGTACCACACAAATAAAACTCTTCAACACATTCTACCTGAAATGAAACATTTATCAAACACAAATTTAAAAAAATCAGAAATAAACTTTCATATTTCTGATTTTGTTTTTAAATTAGTAAAGTAAAAAAGGGGAAAAAAAGAACAAAACAGATGCCAGGAATAGTGAGTCTGACTGAAAGTTGTTAATTACCAATTCCACAGAGCTGTTAAGTTATTAGAACAGAAATGAAAACTGGCCTGAAAGAGCTGAGAAAGGTGAGAAAGGTACGACATACAATTAAAAAAAACAGGGAATAAGTTTTTGATCCGTTTAAGATCTGTGTTTAATTTTAGAAATGTCTTATAACAACAGAATCATGCAAAAATCAAACTATTAAATATAAAAGACAAGTTAAGATAAAATAATATAGACAAAACTCAATGGATCAAATTGGTTATTATTACAAATGCTAGAGTGTATGCTGTTCAAATTAACAGTTTATAAAGATAATCTGATAAATCATTTTAAAAATATTGCATTTTTTTGTGTGTATAATTCATTCAAAACTAAATTTTATTCATTAATTAATAAAATAAACTTATTTAATCAAGTATGTATGCATTCAATAATAAACATTTAAAATAATTTGGTAAATTTTATCTATAAATATTGCATTCATTTTTTTACATAAAATACCAGTGTATATGCCCTTTAAAAATAATGTATAATAAAAATAATTCAATAAATTTTATTTTTAAATATTGCATTATTTTTCTTCACACATATTCATTCCAAACTATATTTTATAGATTAATTAACAAAAGGAATTAATTTAATCTAGTGTATATGCCTGTTAAAAAGAGTAGGTTATAAAAATAATGTAATAAAATTTACCTTTAAATATTGCATTCTTTTTTTTCATATAATTCATTTCAAACAAAATTTTTAAGATTAATTAAATTAACAAAACAAACTATTTTATATAATTATTCTACTTAATTATCAAGAATTTTGCAATTCCAGGTTTTAATGCGTATGCATAAAAAATACAAGAAAATTCTGTATAGCATGAATGGCTAAGTGCGTGGAACATAAGAAATTAAAGATAAAAATTGTGAAGGCAGTCTTGGGTTTAACCCCTCACATGTAGTACATGTTTTAGCCTTTAAAAAAGCATAACACAATAAATATAAATTTTACGCATAAAATGATTGAGTGTATTTAAGAAATTATCCCTACCAAACTACTTGGCCAATTTTTGTCAAGAGACTTAAAATTTTATATATAGGGTATTTGGAGATGTGGAACAAATTTGATTTGGTTTTGAACCAGAAAAACAGATGCTAGGAAGTCAAATTTTAAACACTGGATTGTTGGGGGCTGTGTAAGGGCTACATTTGTCATTGAGATGTTAATACAACTTTTATTCAGAATAATTTTCATCTTTCAAAAGATTCTTAGAAAGAAAAAATCTTGGAATTACAAAAACAAATTGCACACACACAAAAAAATACTTCGGTTCTGCAGAATCATAAATATAACTTGTCTTTTATATTTAATCCAATGTGTCCAAATGAGAAAAAAAGAATTCCTTAAAAGAGAAACTAAAATCATGGTTTCATGCACACACACAAAAAAAACTTTCTGTGATTAAAAGGTTTAGTTTTTAGTCAAACAAAATGCACTAAATGTCATGTGACTTCAAAGAGAGAGTGAAAGAAAGAAAAACACAAACAAAACATTACACTATAACTAATTCTCTTAATTTTAATTTCCTATTTTAGCAAAGTGAATTGATTAAAAAAAAACGTAAAAATTTATTTATTTAAAACATTATTAGTTCTTAACAGGAAAAAAATGATGAAAATTAAAAAGCTCTTTTAATTTTTTTTTTTTAGAATCATAAATAGTTATAATTCAGGCTAAAATTTTGCACTAAAACTACTCTCTGAAGATAATAATATATAGGCTCAATATAAAACTAATTAAAATTTTAACTAGTTATATAGCCTTAAAATTTAAATAGTCAATATTTTAACTTATATTTCAAGTCTATACCTAATCTTCATTATTTTGGCATAAAAAAATTCCATCTGAAAATGAGATGTAGTCTAATATATAGTTAAATATTGACAAGTTAAATTTATAGGTTATATAACTAGTTAAAATTTTAATTAGTTATATTTTGAGGTTATTCCCCATTAAATATTAGTCTGTAATATACCTAGTAAAATTCAAAAAAACATTTAAAAACCTTTTAATTTTTCTTGTTTTTTTTGTTTTATTTAAAAAAATGTTTACTTACAATTCAAAATATTCATACAATAAACATTGTTGTTAGGCCATATATGTTTACAATTTGCTATCGTTTCCTAATAGATAACTTTTACAACTTGTTTTAGATTTTGAAAGTTAAAAAAATATATGTTAGTATATTTATTATGCAGACGATAGTCCTTAACTTTGTTTGTTAAATTTACTATCCTAATGATAAGGCTTGATCATTTGTATATTTATTGCACCGACTATGATTCTCATATTGGTATTTGTTAAATCCATTTGGAATTTCTGAATTCTTGAGATTGGACTTGATGATTTGCATATTTATTTTTCAGATAATAGTCCTCATCTTTATATTTGTTAAATTTACAATGTTTTATCTAGTTAATCCTTTGGCCTTCTTCAGGGGAGAGCGTTTTCCAAAACATTGTGAATTTAAGAATCTAATGATAAGGACTACAGTCTGCATAATAAATTATTAAGCCTCATCTCAAGAATGATAAATTTAACAAACATAAAGATGAGGACTATAGTCTGCATGATAAATGTACAAATCATCAAGCTTTATCTCAAGGATTTAAAAAACAATAAAAAATGTCTTGTCAGTCATTTTTAATTGATTCCCTTTCAGTTACAATAAAATAGTAAAAATTAATAGATTAGAAGAGCTACCCCTAAGAAGAGACAAATGAAACAACCCACAAATTTCTATATAGAAGACCTACACATAAGAAGGGGTTAGAAGGTCAACGCCTTTGTTATTATTCACACACAACACCCAAAAATACAAATATTACAAGTTCCCCAAATAAAGAGATAAAATTCCTACTAAAGGAGAAAGAAGTTTAACAAGTTTTATGATATAAATTTTGAATTGTTTTTCACTAAATCTTAAAGGTCTACTATGATAGGTTCTAGGTTTGTCTAAAATTGTTTTGGGGGTCAGGACTTACCTGGAAACCAGATTCCTTTTCAGGTTGAACAATATTATATAAATCTGTCAGAAAAGACTGAATAAAGTTTGGGCATATAAATCACTTAGGACAAATAATTAAACATGATTATCATATTAATAAGTAATAGTAAAAATAATAATAGAAATGATCACAATTACAAAACATTATAGTTATAATAGTAAATATACTATTACTAATAGAAATTAACCAGTTTTGCTTGTGATTAGAATCTTTCAAACAATGAAAGGATTGATAGACTTATATATATTTATTAGAAACTTATTAATCTAATTATATCTAGATTCTTTTTAATTATAAAGTTTTATAGATCATTTACAATTATAATGTTGTATAGACAGCTGTAGTATTTTACGGATTCTAATAAGAGGCATTAGTTATGGAACATCCTTCTAATATTCTAAAAAATGTTACAAGATTCAAATTGCAAGAAAGCAGTAATTCAAATTTATAAGTTTTTCAAGAATTTTTAAACCCTTAAAAATATTTAATTTCTTGATTTAATTAATCTATATCATATCTTTATCTTGTTTTTCGTAATCTTTGAGATGAGGTATGATTAATAATTCTAGGAGTGAAGAGATTATAAATATGAAAATTAAGATAAGAACAATTGTCCGAAAAATACTCCTAGAATATCTTTATCTCATTCAATTGATCTTTAGCATGAATAATAAATTGAATTATAAATCAAATCTAATTTTTGAAAAAAATTTTAATCCATTTTTCAAATGTAGGAATTGATTACTTATAAACTCATAACAATTCAATTTTTATTCTTTTTTTTTTCTACACTTCTGATAAAAAAGATTCTACCAAAATTAAATAAGCAAAAAATAATGTACAAAATAAGCATAAGCATATAAGAATAAAAAAAAACTATTTGATGGGTTTGTCTATTTTCCAATTATCAATCATTACCCTAATGATGTAATCATTTGAAACACAAAAATTGTGAAGAAGAAGAAAAGATACTTCAAATAGAAAATTAATATTATTTAAAATAAAAAGAAAACAAAATTATTAAATCCTTTTCTAAATTTACCACAACAAATATCAACTTTAAATGCAATCAAATTCTTAAGAAAATTATCAAATTTTAAATTCTTAAAAAAATAATTAGGTTTTTAATTTGGAAATAATAATCAGATTTTAAATTTTAAAATAATACTCAAATTTCCAATTCTAATAACCAGATTTCAAATTTTGAAAGAATTTTAAATTGAGAAACAAGTTAATAGATCGATAGTAAAAAGAATTCTTTTTAAATTTAGATGTGATATATTCAGGCTCTCAACTGTCATTTTGCCTTGATTTATTTAGATTATGTCCAGAATGAGATTTTCAAAGATAGATTTTTTCAATAAATAAACAATTTATTTTCATTGCAGATGTTGAAAAATACCTGTAATCTGAATAGAAATTAAAATGCATACACAGAAAACCAAAAGAAAAAAAGTTTTTTTTAAAAATTTTTTTAAATAAAATATTTTGGAAATTACTAGAGTGATTCCAAAAGTAATCTCTCCTACTTTTTTTTATGTCATGCTCAAATAAACCAGAGGGGATTACAAAATGCAGTGCTATGATAACTTGATATATGCATTCATGACTTGAAAGTTTTTGTCTCTTTTTTGCAGATATTGACAATGTGAGACTAAGGAAGAAATCCAAGATGTAAACCTGAGATGCATCATTTAATTCCTCTATGCAGAAAAAAATTGAACCAATCTACATTTAGCATCGTCTGTTAGACATCTACGAAGTAGATGCAGTTGATGTCAGCATATTTAGGATATAGGTTTATCAATTTCAGTGTGGCGACAGAGATATGAGTAACAAGAGCGTTCAAGATGAGAAAATGGACCATCAGTTTTATTGCTCACAAAATTGCATTGAAAATGGTAGTGGTAATGTAAAAAAATTCTTTTGAACAACCCTCGTATCTATTGTTCCTAAAGTAATACCTTCTCCGCAAAAGTGCATTGAAAATAGTAGTGACTATGTAGAAAAATAAATTCTGGAGAACAAAAGGTTGCACATTTTTTAGTGCTAGTCCTGTCTTTGGAACTCTTTAACTTTTAAAAAATAAAAGCAATACTTTTCAAATGACCGTTATACCTATTGTTCTAAAAGTAATGTCTTCTCAGTTAAAGTGCATTAAAAATGACGATTATGTAGAAAAATAAATTCTAGAGCTTGAAAGGTCACTCGTTTTAATGGTATCACTCCCATCTTCGTAACTCTTCAACTTTTGAAAAATAACTAATAAAAAGTGACATTATTTTTAAACAACTTTGATAAAAAAATTTTTTTAAATTACTTTTGGAATGACCCTTGTAAATAGCAATTAAAAGCAAACATAAAATAAAAACCCACCTTCTTCGGCTTGGCATTTTCAACAGCAGATTTAACCGAATTCCACGTCTTTTGTAAAGGTTTACTACTTTGTGCCATTGATGGAGACATCCCTTGTTTATCAAGCAGGTGATGTTTTGGGCATTGCTACACAGAATAATATAAAAAACAATAATAAAGTATGTTTGTATTTTTCTTCATCAAAATTAACAATTTCAAAATGCTATTTTTTTCTGTTTTCCAATTTTTACTCAAAATTTGCTTCTTATCATACATTTACAGTCCAGCTTTTCTAACTTTATAGATTATAGTTTGAAGGGCCATTTTATTAAAGATAAATTGTTACTTTTAATAATATAGAGAAAAGAAAAGGAAATTAATTCAAACAGTTACAGATCCAATGAATATTTTAGCAGCAGCAGTGGTAATAACAATAATAGTTATCCAATTGTAAATGTAAATCAAGCTATGTCCTCCTAACAGACTTTTTATGGCAAATAATAATTTGTGGATTTTAGGCAAATTAAATAAAGTGATTTTTGTCCTTCCTATCCTGTGATTGGCTGATGTTGTACCTTTTTTTCTATGGTGTACATTTATATTATTTTGTCTTTTGGTTACTTCGATTGCCGGTTATCTAACCCTTTCTCTATTCCATTTTTTACACAACCCCAAAACACGTTAGTCTTCGACATATTTACCAAAAGAGATAAATAGATAGATAAAAAGAGATAAATAGATAGATGGAAATAAAGACAGAAACACTAAAACAGAAAGATTTCCAACTAGTAATTTACCTCCAATCCAAGATCCACAGGTTCTTGAGAAGACAAACTCAGTATTGCAACTTTACTTATCTGATAAATGTCATGGACTTCTGCTACTTGACCAACGTTGATCTGACTTTTAATCAATATCAACTTCCATTCAGAATCTGAAAAAAAAATCAAAAATAAACATTTATTTCTTTTCTTTCTTAATCCAATACAAATGAAAAACACTTACATTCAATATCTGAACTTATATAAAAATGAAACTTCATCTATCTGTCTGTCTGTGTATATGTGTGTGTGAGTTCATTCTCTATGGACTCTGTAACAGCTGGGCTAATTTTCTTAGTATTGTGAATTTCTCTGTCTAGCCTATTACTAAAAATAAAATTAAAATTCACTTTTATAGTCATTTAATGGAGAAACCATTAAAAATAGTTATTTATATTTGATTTACTTATAAATAGAATAACAATTCACTTTTATAGTCATTTAACAGAGAAACCATTACAAATATTTAATTTATATAGAATAGAATAAAAAATCCACTATTAATACAGGTACCATTTTTTTAATATATTACATTCATTATTATTCGAAATATTCTTGACATTTATGAAGGAGAAAGACGTGGGCGATTCAGATCTTTCTACAAAGAAAATTACTTTACAATCTCTAAGTGTATGTGTTTACTGTTAAACCGCAGGGACTTTAGACAACCTATTGCTTTCAATCTATAATTGGATATCAATGGATCTCTTCTCTTAAAATCGATAGAAATTAAAGATTTGTGATTTTGATTCAAGTATCAAAAGGTTAAGGCCAACAAATCTAAGCCAATTATTGGGCAGCTAACGATCGTCAATTTATGAAGTGACATTTCTTTTAACAGGATTTATGGATTTAATGACACAAAAAGAAACAACAGTTTCAATAATCACCTGGCAAATGCCAGAGGGTAAGTTTGCCAAAACATGGTGTAAGAAAGATGAGTACAACAACCCTAAAGAAATACATTGGTTAAGAGTAATTCATTTTTTTTTTAACTTTTTTTTCCTATTTTGGGGGATTTTGTTTAGGGTTTTTTTTTTATATAAATTCAGGGAAAGACTGTGATTGGCTGAAAAATATTTCTCATGCAAAAAGAAAAAAAGGTGAATCAATTAAAATAAACTGAATTAACTTCCATTTCAAAGCAAAAAAATTCAGCTCTAAAAAATTAAAAAAGGTAATATTTGGTTTTTTTAGAAGAGTAATTTTTTTCATTGTTTTTTTTTTACTGGAGAGTCACTAATACCATTAATGAAAAGAAAAAAAGTGAAGCAAGATCTTTTTTTATATAAAAGTAAAACAATAATATTTTAAATTCTAATCATTTTTCTTTGTAATATTTCCGTTTCACATAAAGTTGAAAGGAATCATTTCAGCAGTATTTATTACAGAGATTAAGAAAATGAAGAAAGAAAAAAAGATCTCTAATCAGAAGGAATGGCTATGAAGAGTGGGGATGAAAATCAAAATGAAATTTTGAATTGATGTGGTTGTTAAGTACTAGAATTCAAGTTATTCTAAATGGATTCAATTTTCTTGGTTTTTTTTGGGTTTTTTTTCTTATTCCAATTATCTTGAAAGTCATTGGCAATTATAATCAATACTAGCATGCCCATGCTGTCAAAAATCATAGCAGAAAAGTGTTAGTAAAATAATAAAAAAAGGAAATTTTAATAAACAATTAAAAGTATTGCTCAGCTTTGCCCTGTGCCAGGGAATTATTAAACAAGCCTATTATCTAGGAAGATAGGTAATTCGTTTCTGATGGTTTTTTTATACTAAATTTATATCTGATGTTTTTTTTTTTAATACCAAATTTATATCTAATGTTTTTTTTAAATATCAAATTCATTTCTAACACTTTTTTAAAATACTAAATTCATTTCTAACACTTTTTAAAAATACTAAATTCATTTCTAACACTTTTTTAAAATACTAAATTCATTTCTAACACTTTTTTAAAATACTAAATTCATTTCTAAAACTTTTTAAAATACTAAATTCATTTCTAAAACTTTTTAAAATACTAAATTCATTTCTAATGCTTTTCTTTAAGGTAGTTAACAAAGCTTATTATATAGAAAGGCAGTACCATACATATGCAAATTTTAGTGGTGTGAATCGTTTTTTAAAATTAATATTAATAGTTTCTTTTTCTGAAAAGCTCTACATAAAAGCAGTCTGCTTTAAAAAAAAATAACTTTAGTGGTTTTATTTTCAAAAGAGCTTCAAGATGTAGAGTCTTATAGAAACATGATTATCTGCTTCTTATAAGTGTATAGATGAAATAGGGATAATAAATACAAATAAGATTTAAACAGAAATAAATAAATCTAATGTCTTTACTGCGTAACACAATACATAAAAAAATTAATACAACTCTGTAATTAGTTAGGGAAATTACGAAAAAATTTCAAGCTGGTCGACTAATAAATTTCTCATGCTACTTTCTTAAATCATACAAGATAGAACAAAATGATGGGACACATTTCAAATGCTATTTTCTCAGATTGCAAAAACAATAGTACTAAATACATTTATAACCTAAATGATACACAAGAGTTTTGCATCTTATGTAAGATTTAAATAGAAAAAGAGGGTGGACCATTATGACGGTTTTATTACTACTGTCTACTTTCCATAACTATTACTATTTATACTTGGAAATATTTTGCCTTCAACTATTTTATTTCCTTGGAGTTGATATTCAAAATTTGAACTAATTTTTCTTTTTCTATTATAAAGAGTTATTTATTTTTTTTATAATTTCCCTAATAAGAACATTTTTCCACGAATAAAAATAGCCCTACACTTAACAAGAACAATATTCCGAAAAATACAATACACTATATATATCAAGCTTCATATGAAGGAATCACCGAAAGAGGAAAATTAAATTGAAAATTATATTTTAGAATTATGTTTTTAAATATTTTGCCACTTTATATGTGAGTTAAGTTGAAGGCAAAACCAGCAGCTTTATCAATGACAAAATGAAAGGGTTTAATATTCATGCTTTGCCATAGTATTTGATTTGTTTACAAAGCATTATGGCTGCTTCTGATATCATTTGTTGCAGAACATGTTCATTGAGTGAATTTTTATGTATGACTTACTTGAGTGAATACAAATTTGTTAACTATATAAACTTGCTGGACAGGTGAAAATTTTCATGGATTCATAAAAATGAATGTATAACTCATTTGTGTCCTTGACATTTAAGTTGTTACATTTAAATATCTTCATATAATTATTTGAATGTAGAGTACCATATTTCTCACAAATAAGCTGAGTCAAGAATTTAAGAAAAATTTTTCAAATGCCCCAAACATGTCCTGCAGCTTTTAGACTAATAATAATAATAATAACAATAAACTCATAATATTTTATTTTATTTATTATTATTATTATGTTATTTTATTTTTATATCAGCCAGCTGGCATGAACTGGTTCAAACCGGCTGAATCCCATCACAGCCTTTGATTCATTTGAGAGATTTTTTGTACCAAGAGTGAAAAGGGCCTTCCTTACCTGTGTGCACTTTAACTTTACCCACAAGTCCATACACAATTCCAATACATTCAGCATTCCATGAAGAAGGAAGTTCTCCTTTAAAAAAAATAAAAGGAAAAAAAAAAGGGATTAAGATTAAGATCATCAGCAGAAACAAGAAAAAAAAAAAAAGAGATATTCCAAAAGTAATGCCTCCTATTATTTTATAGACCAGGGTCATTTCAAAAGTACCACCTTCTATTTATTTATATATGAAGGTCGTTCCAAAAATAATGCTTCATATTTATTTATATACAAGGGTATTTCCAAAAACAATGCCTTGTATTTACAAGGGCCATACCAAAAGTAACGCTTCCTATTTTCTATCTATATTTTGAAGAGGCGTTCCAAAAGTAATGCTTTCTATAATTTTTAAATACAATGGTTGTTCCAAAAGTAATGTCCCCTATTATTTTTATATACAAAAAAAAAAATTTATCAGAAATTATTGTTCTCAGCATTAAATGACTCAAACTGCTTGATATGCCATAAAACAAAACAAATAATCTCATTGAGTAAAACCAACAACATTTGACAACGATTTCCAATAACCAAGGACTAACACACGCTAAACCCTGCCATGTGACATTCACCTATAAACATCTCTCAATAGCTACCAATAGCCCTCCCCCCACTGTGGCTATTGCTACAACAATCGTTCCTTTGTATCATAGAAAAAAAAAGATGTTACTTTCTTAATCAATAGTCATGGATTGTTTCAGGGTAAGCCACTTGGGACAATGGTCAGGAAATCAGACTCTGGATTCACAGTATAAAGTAACTCTCATGGAAATTTAAAAACTACAATCAATCGCTAGATATATATTTTTATACCGAGGCTGGAAATTAACGACTTTTACCGAAAGCTCCTTCAAGACTACAGTACATGAAAATTTTATTTTACCATTTCATCAACCATTTAGACCTAGTGGCGCGTTGGGCAGCAAATTTGTATGCTGTTTCCATAGCATATTTGTTTTTATGAGAAAGAGTCACTAGCCCAATGCTCAACCCCCAAACTGGAGGACATTTGCTCAGTAGGTTTAATAATATTGTAATAAGTGTTTCCCTAGATGAGTCACTCTCATTGAGTTGATGGGTCTCATCCACATGAGCTTTGGATCAGTGTTATCCTTAGAAAAATCAAAATCACATATGGAATAATACCCTTAGAAAAGATATGATTTCTCATTTTCCTCCAGCTGTCGATTAAACAGGGACTCCCTTAACTAGGATCTACATGTGGCTGAGGACGTCTTGTAAATTTTGAATTTTTATGAAACTTGCCATTGAATTGGTGTGTGTTAAATGGTTAAGCCAATTCAACTCCACAGCCCAGTAAGCTGTTCACACACACACACTCACTTACAAACACACACACAATTTGATTGTTTCAGCAATCATTTTGATCCTAATAACAATGGTCAAGATTAAGTGCTCTTGCTCATTATACTTCTTCTTTTTATGAATAAGGCTTTCTGTATAAAAAGAATCATTCCTTTCATTCTTTCTTTCTTTCGTTTTCTTTTCAAAGTTTGACCTTCCATTATTTATAGCCATTTTTGTAAGATGACTCAAAGGGTTCAATTATAAGTAAATATTGATTTAAAAGAAAAGAAATTCAAAATTTGAAGCCATTTTTTGTGGAGTGAAAAAAAATGGTGAATGTAAAATCATATTGGTTTGAAAGATGATAAATATTATTTGCAATATTTATAGTCATTCATTTTTATAGGGGGACAAAAGGAGTTTGAGATATGAACTAATTAAAAAAAATTTAATTTTAGAAAAATTTTGATAAATTAATTTAGAAAAAAAATTATAAAAAAAATATCTCAGAAAAAAAAAAGATATGATCTAAAGAATGAAGATTTTTTTTTTCAGATCTTACAGGTAAAAATCAAGTTAAAAGGTAATCAAATATTGGCATTCAATCCAGAAAGACCTATTGATGCCAAAATGGTAATTCCACATTTTTGGTTAATCAAATTGTTGTTTCTTTTTGCCAAGAATAAGGAAATTGTTCTATGTATTCCAAGAGTTACATCATGATCTGCTTGAGCTAGCATGAATATTCATGACCATCTAACTCAGTTTGGCTTCAAAATTGGCAGATCCTCAGAGTAACAACCAATATATCTAGATAAGTGGTTGCTGGATGACCTACATGAGTAGACATGACACTATGTCCAGCGAATTGGGTCAATTACAAGCTTCTGCTTTGATCACCAGCAAAATGTGTTCTGTATTTATTTATATATATATATATATATATATATATATATATATATATACACCAAAAAAAAATAATTATATATATGTATATAGCAGTGAACGTTTGGTTTTGTTTTGTTTTTTTTATTTTATTTTATATATATTTTATATTATGTGTTAATTGTATAGTTCGTACATGTGTTTCAAGTCTTTTTTGACTATCTTCAAGTGGAAAAATTTTTGGTACAGTAGATTATTTGATGTGTTGTTTAATCCGGTGTATTGTTTATATATATATATATATATATATATACATTTGTGATGGCTTTAAAGGGTAGAATTAATTAAAGTTTTGAGAATTTTTTCACCACAAAAAAGATAAAATAAAATGTGGATGTTTTTTTCTTTTAGTTTTTGGAGATGAAAACAGTAACCAAGAAAGAGTAACATCAAAGCAATAAAAAATAGTTTTTTTTTTTTTTTTGGTAATTCGATGTACTGCAGAAAAAGACATGGATGAGTAGTTATAGTAGTTGACTGTGACCACTACTACTACTACCCCAACACCACAATTCCTGTTGGCTTACACCCTTTCTTTCTCTAACTGTCCCATTTATTCTTTCTGTATGAAAAATTAAACAGACATCAAAAATATATATTAATTTCAGTATTGAAACAAGAATAAGACCGGCTTTTTTGTATCAGCTTATTGATTATTATAAAATAATGGAAGAATAAAATAAAAGAATAATAACAATAAATCATACATATATTATTACAATTGTTTATCTGTCTGATTAACTGAGTTTGTTTGTATTTGTGTGTGTGTGGAGAGCGAGCAGTCTCAAGTAAACTACTCTGCCAATTTTCGGTCTACAGACTTGATATTTGACCTAAGGAAAATTTTGAAAGTTTTGAGCTAGAAATTTAGCTACTAAGAGGTCAAAGTTGAAAGATAAGACCATTGTTGCAATCCCTACCAAACTACTCAGCCAGTTTTGTGTCTAAAGACTTGAAATTTGATACATTGGACATACAGGCCTGTGGAACAAATTCGATTTGGATATAAACTAGGAATGTCAATATAACTGCATATTATTTTATTCTTTTTTTATTTTGCTTGAACTTTTATTTAAAAGTGAGCTGTATCCGAACACGCCTAAGTGCAGGTGAAGTTGTGCGATATGGAGCTGTGACCATTTGACCCCTGCATGACGCCCTGTTTGAGTTATAGTAATTCAAACTTACCAAAAAGGCAGCTCTTTAAAATTTCTCTTATCCTATCATTATAATGTTTTTTATGATAATCTTTGGACAATCCAACTCATAAAAGTTCAAATAATCAACAATATAAATCTTGGGGTCATCAGGAGAGAATGTGCCCCGTTTCAGGGCCTTCCTCTCTATGGTTTTACTTGCACACCGTCCCCCCCCCTCACACTGATGTGATGTCCCATTATATGTTTCAATCCTTTTGATAAATTGCCAAACTGGTTTTAAAATCGACGGTTATTAAAGTTGTTGAAATCTCTTGCGTGAATCTCCAGGCAAAAATGAAAAAGTTAGCTATATGGTTTAGACATGCTTTTCAAAGGCACCCTAGGGGAATACTAGAATAGATTAGTGGTTTGCGCAATCTTTAATTTATTTAAACTGTAAAATTATGGAAATAAATTAGAATGGATTTTTCTAAACTTATTATTAAGATTTTTAAAATAAAACTTGTAAAATTAATCACACCTAATCTGAAGGATCCCGAAAAATAATTTAGTTTTATCAGGTTGAAATATTTTTGGTCTAATGACCGTAAGGGTATGTCTGCAAAAATTGGGGTAATCTGATTGGGGTAATCTACTGAGGATATACAAAAACAACAAATCACAGAATAGAAGGACCCAAATCATATTATTTAATTCACTCGAAATCCTCAAATTCTCAGTAGCTACCAAATTCTATGCTGAAAATATAAACTATTTTGCTTCAATTGAATGGCTATTGGTATTATCCTCTTTATTATTGTACTAACTTTTTTAATTTTAGTACTTTTTTAATTTCTATAATATAATCCTAGAGCAAGAACCTCTGGACGAATCGTAACTACATTTGGCAGGATTGCGGCCCACGACCGGCTGATGGTATATACCAATTTTCAAGATTTGAATTGGTTCGTGTTTTTGGCCAAAAAAAATTC
>JAUZSX010108900.1:0-18106 GCA_034780655.1 Idiosepius hallami
CACGTGACTCACCCGAGCAGACCCGAAAACCACCGAAAGGACACTCACCACTCCACCTCTACCCCCATCGTATTACATCTGTGAAGAGTGTCATCGAATCCATTCTTTTAGAATTTTAAAACGTTACATGTGACCTCATAGCCACAGGTCGATTGCTTGTTCTGGACCCTCACACCTCTGCCACACAAACTGTGCTTATCAAATCTTTACAGATTGATCATTTACCCGGCCTTAATGTATAACAGCTCTCTTATAGTAAACTCGTTCCTAATGCCTTTTCAAACTAAATTCATTTTATATTTAACAATAGAATTCTAAAGATTTACCTAAAGTTGGTTAAGTAGCCTATAATATTTAAAGGAAGTATCGTACATATAGAAATTTTAGTGGTCTGAACAAATTTTAAAAAAGAACTATTGCAGTTTATTTTTCTAAAGAGCTTACGCAATATTTTATCTTGCCGAATATTATATCTTTGATATAATGAGAATAACTTATTGGCGTGTAAAAGCATTACTTAGTTGTTGTGAGTGAAACACACCTTAGAATGAACTCTTCCAATCACTATAAATGTGATCTCTTTCGTCAACCAGAGAGAGAACGGGTTTCAGAATAGCAGCAGCTATGCTGCCAGGCCGTGTGTCACTTTTTATGTACCTTTTGTTAATATACTTGTTAGACCTTTTTACTGTCTTGTTTCTTATATTTTAACTACATTCTATACTCGCTGCACTTGACCACAACATTAAGTACGGTCAAGTCGCGTTGGACATACCGGTTCCCGCTAGATCTCCGATGTTAAGCAACGTAGAGCCTGTTCAGTACCAAGTTGGGTAACCACTTAGGAATATCAGGTACCGTACCAGGCTGGTCGGCATTTGGTGACATGATCAGTCGAATGCATTGCGCATTTGAACTGAAGGAGTTACCCATCCCCAACCCCGTCCCTCAGTCCCTCGCACCAACCGACCGGCGGGTATAAAATCGTCCCCAAGTAGAGTTACCCCCTAGGGTGAGGACCGGGAGTCTTGGAGTAATCCGAGATTGCGAAAAACTCTATAACTACAGGAAGACTCCGAGCCCGAATGGGTGAAGCGGACGACTTCCTGCTCAACAACAACAACAAAAACTACAACAACAACAACAACAGCAGCAACGGGTAGTACGGTCAAGTCATGTTGAAGACACCAGTTCCTATTAGATCACCAAAGTTAAGCATCATAGAGCCTGTTCAGTACTAAAATGAGTGATCACTTGAGAATCACAGTTGTATGGTCAAGTCACATTGGAAACACCAGTTCACACTAGATCACCAAAGTTAAGCAACATAGAGCGTGTTCAGTACTAAAACGGGTGACCACTTAAGAATACCAGGTTATAAGAGGCTGGTCGGCAGTTTGTGGCATGATCAATCGAATGCATTAAGCATTCGAACTGAAAAACCTCCCCCTCTTAATCCCGTCCTTTACACTGACCGATCATGCAAAAGAAACGTCTTTAATTAGTGTCATCCCCTTGGGTGAGGACTGGTAGAATTGGTTTATTCTGAGATTGCCAAATTTGCTATATTAACAGGGTGACTGATCTAAGCCCGAACGGGTGAGGAGAGGTGTTTCTGTTCCACAGCAAAAACAACAACGGCAACAATAAAAATTCATTGTTAATATCTTTATATAGATTCATGCATGCGAGCATCCGTTAACCGAAGTTAAGCAACGTCGATCCTGTTCACAACCTAGATGGGTGGTTACGTAAAAAGACCAGCTGCCACCACAAATCGATTGATCGATAGATAGATAGATACAATGAGATCGATAGATTGATTGAATGAGATATATAGAGATCGATAGATAGATAGATAGGTAGATAGATAGATAATTAGATTTAAGGTCAAGTGACGTTGGAGTTACCACAGTTTAGCAACGTTGAACCTGGTCAGTATTTAGATGGGTAGCCAGATGGGTGGAATACCAGGTGTTCTATTTTGCGTGGGGTGGGAAATACCCAGTTAAGTGTCTGGGGGTACAGTTAAACTTCTGGTGTAATGCACCCTTAGTCTATGGTTAGACAGGCATCTATGAACACGGCTGAGGACTGCTTGTGAAGTTCATAATCCCATGAAACTCAACACTGAATCGTGTGTTCATTGGATGAGCCGGTTAAAAATGCAGAGGTCAGTATGCTGAGACATACACACACATAGATGGATTTTGTTTGTTTTCTGTTTAAAAATCTTTTTAGGTCATTCAATGCCTAGAACAGTTACTTTTGATAAATATTGTTTTACATGCACAGTTTTTTTTAACAAAAAAAGTAATGCGGGGATTCATACCTTTCCTTGGGATGTTAGTCGAAATGTCATCGTAGAGGGAATTAATTGGATTTGAACTCGCGTAATATATATATATATATATATATATATATATATATATATATATAGAGAGAGAGAGAGAGAGAGAGGGAGAGATATAGATAGATAGATAGATAGATAGATAGATAGATAGATTAATCTAAGTGATAAGGTTGCTTGAATTTATTTTTAGAGTGCTCAATATAAGTGGTAGAGCGTGTATATTAGTTAAATGTAGACACGGAGTCAACAGGGGTCGGCAACTTCTAATTCCTCACTTAGGCGTTTATCAGGCCGAAAGTGCCTAACTTGGGTCGGTGCTTGACCAAGTAAATATCATATATATATATATATATATATATATATATATATTAACAGTTCTTTAGGAATAATTAGGTAATTTAAAATTATATAATAGATATCTAGATATGTAAATTGATGAAAAAAAAGGAGAGATATAAAGATAAAACATTATTCTTTCTAACTTAATACCAAGACAATATGTAGATTAATCATCTTATTTTCTTTATCTAATAAGATTTTTCTTATGGTAGTTTATTTATATTTTGTTGGTGTTTTTTTTTTCTTTTTTATACAATTGTCGGGTTTAAAATGATAACTGATTGCTTCTAAGCCACAGAAAATGAGATGAAACAATTTTTCCAAAAACTTATCTACAGATAGAGTTATGAATTTGGAGAAATAAAGTCTGTTGTAATGTGAACCAGGTCCTAAAATAAAATCTTATGACCATTTTCCATTGCATTAGTATAATTGCATGCAGGAGATGATGAATGGTGATTTTTATATTGATCATGTGGACTATAGTTCTCGTCTTTATATTTGTTAAAATTACTGTTTTTTTTTATCCTGTGATTAGGCATGATATGTAAATTTATAATGAAGACTACCATCCTCATCTTTCTATTTGTTAAATAAACTGTTTTTTTTTTAAACATTGAGTTAAGGCATGATAATTTGAATATTTATTATGCAGACTATAATCCCCATCTTTATATTAGTTAAATTTAAAAATTTAATATACAAATTGTAATTCTGACTATCATTTCTTAACTATTGTTTTTTTCATACAATAAAACTAGAATAAAATTCAGCCTCTAAACCTGATCCCTTAACTTAATAGAGCAGAAGAGTAGAAAGAAGAGGAGCAGCTTGTAGGTGGAGTGTGGGGGGGGCAGTATAAGAGAAGGTTGGCTAGCTCTTGATATAAATATAGTGATTAATATTATAGACTGGTTTATATTTCTTATAACCTGTCTCTATCAAGTAAGGCTACAAATTATTTAGGGGTTTATTGTCCTCTAAGTAACACATGATTTTATACAGGCTAGGTAATGTGTATGTTAATAGGTGAGATGAAAATCAGGCTCCACCTGTTATGTGTCTTGTCTGCACAATTTCAAATTTTGTCATAGTTGCACAATAACTCTAAGACTAATAGGATTTGTTTGTTAAATGATGGGCAATAATTACTCTATAAATATACATTAGATGCCTGAAGTGTTGTCAACCATTTCTGCTTATTTTGCATTAGTTTTCAATTTTTACATTCTTTTGGCATTGTTAACCATTTTATTTATGGTAAAAGCTGTTATCACTACAAGAATTCATTGAAGCTTTTGAGTTTTATTACTATCAACATTGTTATTATTCGTCTATAATGTAATTATTGTTACTTTATCATACATTAAATAATTCTTGCATATCTCATTTAAAAATAACTTTTAAATTTTAAGAATGTTAAAATAATCTTAGACAGAAACTATTCACTCCCTTAACTGCTCAAAATGTCCTCCACCAACATTGCAAGATTCTTTATATCATGTTTTACGTACTGTCTCAGCATTTTCAGTCTTCCAATATTTCTTAAGTTCCATTTTCTTGTTCTTCATCTAAATTATTTGCTAATACTGAAATAAATTAATAAAATGATTTATTTAAATAAACTCTATTTTATATTTTATCAATAGTTGGAGGATATAAGAGCATTCATAACTTTTTCAGTGACATTAGCATGAATGTAAATGTAGTGAAACCACTGAGATTTGAAATCATGTGTTATGATTTCTAACTCTATTAATTGCATCATGGCTTTCCCTCTCAAACAGAACTTAGTGGAAAAGATAACCAAGGAATAAATGGAGTAAATGAATGCATGATGAAATGTATGTAAACAGGACCATGCTTAAGGCCCCCATGAGGACCACCATTGTGGAGGAGCCTATAAGTTATCTCGGGGCCGCAAGGTTCTTTGGCTTTACTGATTTATTGTAATGAAAAAAAATTACCCAAAAAATTATTAGGATTAACTGGAAAATTATTATTATTATTGCATGTTGAAATATACAGTGCCATGCAAAAGAATTGGATATATTACATTTTTCTTCATAACTCGATTTAGAGTATATACTGACCAAATTTTGAGGAAAATCTTTAACCATAATAAGAGTTATGAAGAAAAATGTAATGTATCCAATACTTTTATGTGGTACTGTATATCAATTACTTTCTCCCTTTCTCTCTCTCTCTATACACATATATTTGGTAGAAGCCTTCAGTATATTAGTGGGTGAAGAGCTACAAGTTGGATTCTGTGGAAGAAAGGTCCTAATGTGCATTTTTTGGGGTGAGGAGAGTGCAATGTTGTTGCATGACACTGTAGACTTAGAACATCCTTGTTTAATCTATCCGAGTTAGGATTTATTAAGTTTGCAATCTAGATTTCTGAATTAGACTAGGTTTTATGACGTGAATTTACAATAGTACGTAGAGACTCATTTATGACAGATTCTAACTGCGAGATTTGAGACCAAGGCACAGACCAGTTCGAGTTTCGGCTATCACGAACACAACATCTAAGGGTGCGAGCATTCGTCTATCTACCTTCTGACTAACGGAATCAACACAACATGGATTTTAACATTCGACTAACAATGAACCAATGACAAAACTTACTACGAAATCAAATAGCAACACTACTACAAGACACAAGCTCCCCCTCACACAACAAACACTGCTGCTAAAGACTCTTTTAGTCAAGAGAAGTTTATTTCCTCCTTTTGAGCAATGTTGATTCAATGCAAGAGACATAAGTAGCCTCACACACATATTTCTTTTTTTAACTTGGGTTTTCTGAAACGATTCCATATATTTATTATTTATACTATTTCCTCATCATTTGATTGAGCTAGCTAGGACATTTATTTCCATATCACGCCATCTATCTTGGTCTGGCATCAAATTACCACATCTCTTCATAGTTGATCAAAATAAGTTATTGTTGGATGACCAACATAACTAGAATTAGAATGACGTTTCTCCAGAGTATTCATTTACTTACAAGTTTCTATTGTCCCTATCATCTGCCCCAACTAGCTTGGATATTCATGACCATATCTTCCCATCCGTATCAAGGTTGCCAAATCCTTAGGGTGACAACCTGTATCTTTACATAGTTGGTCAATATAAGTAGTTGCTGGACAACCAAGATGGGCAGAGCCAAAAACCAGTGGTCAGGGCATTAAATCACAAGCTTATGTTTTCTTTATTATCTGATCAAATAAGCTTGGACATTCATTCCCATACCATTCCACCAATGTGGGTCTTGCATCAAGGTCCACATGAGTAATAACTTTTATTTTGACATCAGATATAAGTGTTTGCTGGATAACCAACATGAGTAGAGCTATAATACAATGACTAGAGCATCAGGTCACTTACAATTTCCTGCATTGCTCACCAGGAATGTCTAGCAAAATGCATTCTGGAATTACTGTTAAGAATTATTTTCATTTTTATATTAAGTCAACAATGTTTTGAAAAAGTAAACTTAATTACACTCTCCTCTGAAGATAGGAAAATTTTAAAATCAAGATGTAACTACTGATAAACAAAGAAGCTATTTACTTCTCTTCTCAAAAAACACTATAATTTTAACCCTTAACCCATAAGGGTAAAGAACACTTTGAAGACAACCTTTTTTCGAAACCCCACAAAACTAGCACAAGTAGATTTAATCGTAATCGGTTCAGCAAGTTTGGCATATAATTGTAAGTATTGGATGCGGTGAATTGACTGTGATTGGTTTGTAAATATAAAGAAAGATTTTGTTTTTTAAACAAGTAAGTATTCACTTCTTTATTTTTATGAGTTAGAATTCTACTGTTTAAGTAAAATTACTAACATTAAACGCTAGTTGAACATATGTTGATTAAAATGACCAGTACCTGTAATCCTAAAGTCCTTTAGAGCAATAAAGAGCTATCAGTATCTAATAAGGTTTTGATGGTGGCAATACTTGAAGATGAGTCTGCAGCAATTTATCAATGTAGAAAAACTCTTTGTAAATATCATCTACCATTACACCTTGTGGTGCGTTGAGCATCCAATTTGTTTTTTTCCTATATCCGTACCATATTTGTTTTTACGAGAGCGTATCGCTAGACCTATGCTCAACCCCCAACCTGGAGGATATTTTGTGGGCTCTTGAAATCAGTGTTTCCCTTCACCTAGATAAGATATTCTCCCGAGCTACTCTTCCAAGTTACTGAGCCCGATCTGCCCGAGTCATGTAAAGGTAGATGCAATAGTTTTGACTGGGGTATGAACTCGTGTAATACGATTCCATATTCCGAGCTTTTACCAATGCTCCACCATGCCGCTTTGAATAAGATTTGAACTCGCCTAATATGATTCCATAGCCCAAGCCTTTACCAAGGCTCTACCTCGTTGCCTCTTGATGAAAATATGAGTGTCTAATTCTATGAATCCATAAATGCAAAGGAATGGAAAAGCAACTTTTCATGAGTTGAATTGTAGGGTTTATGAATGCAATCATAAACAATCATGGCTCGATAAAGACATCTTAGAGGATTTGAAGAATAATGGTTTCCCATCAAAAGATGTTCATCTTTAACATTTTAAGTAAAATTCTTTCTTAAGGTTTTCTTTCCTTCCAACTTCGTAGTCTTTCAATATGTACATATGTATAAATATAAACAATATGCATTTTTTTTGTTGACATACATTAATATCACATATCTGAGAGTATTTCTATCTATTGATTTACCTAAATCTACTTATGAAAATATATTATATACATAAGTGTAATAATATCTGAATAGGCATAAATCCATCTACATATTACTTTAAAAAGTATATTCATATCAATTTCTCTAAATATAATACAATCTATCTAAATGTAATATTTCTATCTTTCCCATTTTTTTTATAAATATATTTATTTATAATATAATCTCTATCTCTATCTATAAATAAAATCAATCAATAAGAAAATAAGATTTATATATATATATATATATATAATAGCCCCATAATCTGGTGTTGCCCATGTAAATTGAGAAATTTTAAATATTTCCCCTCAAAATAAATATATTTAAATCAAATTATAATGTTCTGATTAAAGGGAAAATCTTTCATTATTTATAACATAGTGCTGGATAGCTATTTCATTCTTATTGGTTCTCATCAGTGACATGCAACGTTGTTAACATTCAAAACATTAAGTAGGATTCAAACCTACAGACCAAAAAAGTGTGAAGCAAATGCAAACAGTTACACATTAAAAATCGCTACATATATATAAATAAATATATATATATATATATTTGGCAGCGAGGTGGAGTATTGGTAAAAGCTCGGGCTCTGGAATCGTATTATGCGAGATCAAATCCCAGTTAAAACCACTGTATTCACTTATAGTTGCCTCAAGCAGATGGGGCTCGTTAACTCGGGAGAGCATCTCATCTAGGTAAAGGGCAAAACTGAATTCAAAAAGCCCGGGTAAGAGCACGTAAAAATGGCCTTGTGCCAAACTTGTGTTTGGTGCTCACCAAATAAATATAATATATATATATATAAAATTCTGATCTCACATCTTGTGACTCTTCAGAAAATGAAACCACAATATTAATTTTTAAAAACCTTGTATATACATAAAGTTCTTTAGAAAATAAAACCACAATAGTTTTTTTTTTTTAAATTGATTCAGACCACTAAATTGCATATGTACAGTGGTACTGCCTTTCTATATACATGATTTCCTTAACTACCTTAGAGAAAACCTTTAGAAATGAACTTAGTATAAAAAAAATATAAATAAATTTAGCTTAAAAAAAAAGCATTGCTTTACAATTGGCTTCCTTAATTACCTTAGTAGCAAGCCACTGGGCAAAGCCAGCAACACTTCTAATATATATATATATTAATCTGTAGAGAAAATTTGCCAAATAAATTTGAAAATTAATAGTTAGAGCCCCCTATATCAGTAATAGAGCATGTGTAGGAGATAAGCCTAGATACAAAGTCACGAGCGTTTGGTAACTGTCAGTTTTTCCCCTCTGCATTTATCAGACCACAATGTGTGTGTGTATATATTTGTTTATACCTTTGCCATTGATTTAGCCTGATGAGAGACGGCTGAAAAAGATTTAGGCTTGTCCCGTTTTTTCCTGTTCAACACAATTATAAAATTTGGTACTGTTAAACATTTGTTTATATATATATTTATTATATATATATATATATATATATATATACAACCTCTCTCTCCCCCTTCTTCTTAGATAGATTCACTCTGTGTTATTAGATATATATCTAATAATATAAAGTGAATCTATCGAACTAAATGTTATCTCATTATTTCACTATGTAAACCCATTAATACATCTATACTTATCTATGTTCATTGCATCTCTTTTCTCCATCTTTTTTTTCTCCTTCTTTCCAGAGATGTGATATTCAAAAGCAATCAAACTAGACGGAAGCCATGCAAGAAAATGCCAAACTGAATATAAATTGATAATAAATAAACAATAATAAATAAATAAATACATTTAGGAAGGAAAAAAAACAAGTAAATAAAGAAGATTAATAAAGAAGAAATCTCAAATAAAATGATTTTTATTATCTGTAAAAATTTTCATGAAAATGAGTTTTGCAAATGATATCTGAATAAATTTGAATATTTGTCTATGTATGTAGGGAAGCATAGCCAGAAAGACAGCCACACACATACACACCTATATCTATTCTATATAAAACAATTTTTACGGTGAGCATAAATATAAGTGTGACAGGTTTTATAACATAATGGTACTGGAATTGACAACTCTTGTGTCCAAGGGAAGGAAGAAAATGTGCATCAGATGTTTGCTTCACACCTTTTAAGTTGTTGGTTTGGTCTGAAGGTTTGGAATGTTAACATTGTATGTCACTGATGAGGACCAATAAGAATGAAACAGTTGTCCAACACTATTTAGATAAATCAGTAATTTTCATAAATTATCAAATATTTGTTAAAATGATTTCTTATTTCAAAGCATTCAAAAATATATATATATATATATATATACAAATTAAACACTAATTTGAATTTCTTTTTAGAAAAAAAAACTTGATACATATTTTTTTACAATAACTTTTCTCTTCTCTTAAAAAATTCAGCATTATAAACATAAAAAATTAAAATGGAAAAAATATTATTCATTATATTTTCTTGAATCTGAAAGAGATTTCTTCCGAGCAACTTAATTTGTTTAACTTTTAAAATATTTTTCAAATTTTGGGGAGCCATAAATTTTTTTTAAAGACAAACAACAAGATATCTAGAAAAATAAATAAAAATAATTTATAAAAATCAGATAAAAATTCAAATTTCTAAAAAATTGTCAATTGTCAAAAATATGACTTAAATAAAATAATAATAAAAATGATTATGTTATTTGATTTAAGAAAATTGAAAATTTTTCACTTGGCAAAATTTTTATATGAAAATTTTTTCTGATCATTTCTCTTGTTTATGCATGAATTATTTATATACTTTTAATTCATATTTTTTGATTTAACAGAAATTTAAACTATGGTGGGGGTCGAAAATGGCAATTTTGTGTGCATCACTAACATTGTACTATTTAATCCAGGGTTTCCCAACGGGATATGTACCACCCACAGGGGGGGGAGCATTACAAGAATTCAGATGGGCGATGGTCAAATTTATCGTATAAGAGGTCCCTGAGATCCTTTAAGGGGGCAGTGAAAGACTGAGAGTAACATTATGTATAAAATAGAAGAACAAAAAGTTAATTTGCAAGAAACTATCATTGAATTACAATGTGACGAAGAAGTAAAGATAATCTTTGAAAAACAAGGTACAAATGAAATGTGATTACACTGCAGTGCTAAGTTTCCACTATTGTAGAATGAATGATGTAAGGATGCATGTAGCAAGTGTTCTAGGGGAGCGTTTGCCAAAAAAGGTTGGGAAACCCTGATTTAATCTAGAGCTGTCGGGAATAAAGGGATTCATACCTTTCCCAATATTATTGAAATACTATATATTTTTATTTCATGATTACCAAAGCCTAGGACTTTATTATCCATTGCTTGTGGGCAATAAAATAATTCTAAAAAGAATTTCTTCTAGATTACTCACCTATGTCAATTTTGATATTAAGCATTGAGTTACTCTTATACACAACCATAACATTATAATTGATGGCTTTTTTTTATTGATTATCTACCTTGGAATCATTTTTCTCCCTTTAGTTTTGTTTTATTTCATCTGATTTTCGTTTTCATTTCGAGCTGACTTCTCTCGCTGAATGATTTCTGACAATTTTGATTTCCACGTCAATTATGGAAACGTGTTTGACTTTGAGCCAATATATTTTTTTTGACAGCAGAAATAGCAAAAGTGTCAAGCAAGAGAAAAAAAGCAAACGATGCTTTGAATATTAATGCCTGGATTCTGCTCTTGGGGAGAAAGAGAAGGAACCAAAGTTGAAGATGGTAGCAGTGAGTTAAAGCCAAAGAAGTGCCATTACTGACAGGTTGGGTTGGACTAGCAGGTCGAGAGACATTCACAGAGTTTAAGCTGCAAGGAGAGAACGCAAACATTTTTACATGTTGTTTTGGTGTCCAAAGAAATTCTCGGTGTGGACTTTGGTTACAGCTCGCACTTATGATTGCTATTCATTTTGGGGAATTATCTCTTGCTCTTTCTGTTGTTGCAATCTCAATGGGGAAAGAACACTTGGGACAGTTGATAGACAGTTGGAGGACTTCGGAATTATAATACACAAGTTTGAATCCCAGTCGTTCCGTCTATCTTAAATTTGGACTAATACCCTAGGGAAAGGTATGAATCCCCACATTCCCTTCAGCAATGGGTTACAAGTGCATATTGTGTTCTTTAAAAAAAACTATGTGTGAGCAAAAAAAGAATGTTTATCATAAGTGAATGTTCTTGGCATGAAATGAACTAAAAAGTTGATATGCCTTAAAACAAACAAACTGATGGACTTAGATTTTGGACTCTAAAGGAAAACACAGAACACGGCTATCTGTTGATAGATATACATACTAAAAGATGTTACAAAGAGAGTGTTAAGTAAGCAGAATATACTCTGGTGTTGTTAGTCATAATCCTGCTGATAGTATGTCAGTAGAAGGATATTTCTTCCGCTTAGGAGAGTATGATCTCACTGACTGATACAGTGGTTTGAAGAGTCCATATGTAGGCAAGATATGGTTTCACAACACAAACAAACAAACAATTGCAATGCTATGCCTATTAGACATACATTATGATGTGCAAGCAAAGCAGAGTGACTCAAGTCAGAATGCATGTATTAGAGATGTTGAAGGCAGCTACACTAAATAGATGTCAGTTCAACTACATAATCAAGTTATTTAAATTGATTTTTTCAATAAAAAGTTTAAAATAAAGTTATAGTATTGTTTTCTTTAGGGCAACAATTTTATTGTTCCACTTTGTAGTTAGTTTATTGGAGACAGTCTGGTTTAGATAAATTTTGAGTTTGTTTTAATCTTAAAAATTAGATCTATAAGTGTTGTGCTGTGGAGTTTCTTTCATTCAGGACATGTCCTTTGTTAGTAGTATTGAGAAGAAAACAAAACCCTGCTACTTATGTTTATAGATTATTAAGCACAACTATTCACTTTAAAGGATATGTACAAAGAGAGATAGACAGAGATATATAGAAAATTAACTCTTTTATTTAAGGGTTCCACAAGATAGAGCTGGGGATAGACAAGAGTTAAAGTCCCTGAATCAATTGATACATTAACAATGTTACCTAAAACAAGTGCTTACGTTTTAGCTTCCATTACCAGAAAAAAAATGACTAAAAAAGTAAAATTTGGTTGGAATTTTGAATAATTGCAATTTTTTTTTTGTTGTTTGGATTCATAAATCTTTGAGCATTAGGTAATAAATAAGAAAAAAGATGGTGGGAATTGTTAAAATGTCTAAGTGTTGGAGAGTTTCTTATTCTTTGACTCCACCCATTCTTGTAAACAAGTAAATTTTCAGCTGCATGTAAAATGATCTGATCAATTAATTATTCGTTTTTTAAGGAATTTCCTCCATCTTTATTCTGACTTTCATAAAAAATGGAGGAATAAATAAATATATGTAATTTCTATCTATTTACAAATCTATATAGAAATCTAGATTTTTTATCTTTATAGAAATATACAGAGAGTACAAAAGGTATTTGATACATGCTGAATAGTTTTATATTTCTATTTATTTTATAATTTGTTTCTGGTAACTTGGAGATTACCTGAAACAATTCAGGTTAATTTATTTAATGCTGTAGCAGACATATTTTACGACACAACATTTACAACAGAAAGTAACGAGACTTCAAACTCATTTTACAACACTCCCATCGCTTTGCGACAGTTCTCTCCAGACCGCAAGATATGAACTACAAGAATATAACAATTGGAGTTTAAGGGTCGATGAGACAAGATCTTTGTATGCACACAACCAACAGCAATCCTCAACACAAGCCCCCCTTTGCCCCAGACAAACATACATCACATGCTTTCTGAGAACATTCAACAAACTACACCATGGAACTTACTACAGAACTTACTACAAATTATATAGCAACTAAATGTCAACACTTCAACATACTTGTTGCTATAATGCCTAATACAATATTTTCTTTGGAAGGCCAGTTTTTGAAAGATTGTCCAATGACGTGTCTTCCATTTCCTTACTATTAAACTTACTGCCAAAGTAGTGCAAATGAAAGATTTTTCTAATGAAGATGTGATTTTAACACACTTACGGGCATCTACAATCTTGTATCAAATGTCTATGTACTGCTCTTAGACTCAAAAGTCTTTTAAGGATGAACAAAACAATTAGATATTGTCTATTGCATTCGTTTAATACTGTGCATTGAATACTTTTTATCCTAGCAATTCCATACTTTTGTAAAAATTTTTTTTAGAGTAATCATGTTGACTTTTCAGACAACATTGTGTTCCTTATTATAAAAGTTTTATATTGATATAATTTAGTTTTGATTCACTTTTAACAAATGTGATAAATAATAAAATGTAAACATATTTAGCATGTATCAAATACTTTTTGTCCCAACTGTATATAGAAATATAGATTTCTATCTTAGCATACACAGACACACACACACTCATATCTCCCTCTATATGGAAAAAATTGAAATGATTAACATCCTTTAGCACTTGTTGAATGTTTATGGTGCTGATGCAGTTGATATCAGCAAAGTTAGTAGATGGGTTCATCATTTTTAGGGTGGGGGATTTGAAAGAGATTTGAATGATAAAGTGTGCTGCAGACATGAAAATGGACTGCCTTGTTTGTTGCTCGCAAAAGTGTGTTGAGAGTGATTGTGACAATGTAGAACATAAGTTCTGGTGCCCAAAAAGTAGCTTGTTTAAATGGTACCACTCCCATCTTCATCTTGAAAAAAGTCACTTTAAAAAATAGGTGGGATTACTTTTTGAATGATTCTTGTATCTATCGTTCCAAAACCGATGCCCCCTATGCAAAAGTGCATAACCAGTCCGCTTGTGGGTTAAGCATCCGGCCTTGTATACGCAATGGCAGAGTCCATTCAGAGGGACATTTCACCACAACAAAAACAAAACAAGGAAGAAAAATGAAAAAGAAAAAGTTTTATTCCATAAATCTACCTCAATGTCTCTAAAAACATATTTCCGCTTCTCTTTTGGAATGTATGTGACGAGGGTCAATAATTCTCGTTATTTAGATTGTTTCACTTCCTATCTTCCTCCCCTCCTCTTCTTAATTTCTACTCTTAATTGTTCTATTCCCAAATTTTTCACTTGCTGTAAACTTTGACCTTTTATCATTTGCCAATGTCAAAAAAAAAGCAACACCAAAGAAAATACAGTTAAAAAAATGTGTGTGGGGAGGTCCACTTGGGCCAATGGATGAGCAATTGAGCTAAAATCCCAGTTCTTCTGTCTACATTCACACATGGACTAATGCTGTCGGGAAAGGTATGAATCTCTACATTCTCTCTAGCTATGGATTAAATAGTGGGTATTATATGATCAAAAAGGAAAATATGTGTGTTCAAAATAACGTTCATCAAATAATTATTCTTGGCATTGAATTACCTAAAATGGTTGATATACCCTTGAGCAGAAACAAAAAAAATGTGTGCAAATGTCTAACAAATTTCATTGTTTTATCATAGGTTAAAATATTTATATGACTAACAAACAAAATGTACTAGTTGTTATATTGTTGTTTACACTTTTGTTGTTATAAACTAAGTTAAGATAAATTTTATGTATTTGGGAGGCTATAATAATAAAATAATTTGATCTTGTTGTGTAGGCATATTTTCCGTTATTATGAGAAATTACCTTTGGTGTAATTGAGTCGAGGGGCACACCCCCTCCCAGTTACAGCAAAGAAGAGGTGACATAAAGTTACCCCAACAAAATTCTTAAGCCAGGCTAAGGTGCAAAAATAGTCTGGAAATAGAATTTTTTATATATTATCATATAATTACATGGTACATTGAAAGGGCTTCAGTCTGTAGAAAAATCTAGTTGTAAAACCAAATAAACAAACATTATAGAAAAAAGATAAAGAAAATTTTTTAAAAAAATCTTCCTTAGTCTAAAAATTTAGAAATAAGATTTATATTATGTAGAAAAAAGAAAATATTTTTAAAAAGAAGAAACAATAAACAAGGAAATTGAAGTTGAAAGACAAGGAAACTGCAGACAAAGAAAGAAAGAAAGAAAGGCAGAAAGAAGGAAGAGAGAAAGGAAGAAAAGAAAGAGAGAAAGGAAGAAAAGAAGGAAAAAAGGAAGGATGAATGGAATGTAAGAAGAAATGAAGAATGGAAAGAAGGAAGAGAGAAAGGAAGAGAGAAAGAAAGAAAGAAAGGAAGGAAGAGAGAAAGGAAGAAAGAAAGAAAGAAAGAAAGAAAGAAAGGAAGGAAGGAAGGAAGAGAGAAAGGAAGAAAAAAGTGATTTGGATTAAAAAAAAAAATAAAGGCAAATTTCAAGGATCTGGTTAACATTACCCAAGCCACCAGAACAAAGCCATCACACACACACACACACACACACACACACACATACACACACACACACACACACACATACACACACACACACACACACACACTGAAACCTTAGACTCATTTGGTTAGGGGAGTGGGGCTCCTTCCTTCCTTCTCTCCTGACAGTAAACTAGGAGAGGACCATGTCTGGACAAAATGGAGTCTAGAACAGGAAAAAGGTTTTTGGCTTTACAAACAATAAACTAAACAGAAAAAAAGGATATGACAAAGAAACAAAAGGGGAGGAAAGAGAATGAGAAAGAAAGATAAGCTGTCTGTTAAGAGGTTAACTTGATCCTTGCCATCTTTGCAGGCTTTGTGGTGAAAGGCTACTGACAGATTTTCAACAAGGGTTGAGGACAGATTCTTCTACTTCTTAGTGGATTATGACACAAAACACTTTCTTTTCCTTCTTCGTTTCTTGTCCAAACCCGGCTCTGCCCCTTTTCTTGCCTTTTTCTTTGTTTTGTAAAAAGATAAGCAGCAATGGATAAAAATTGAGCCCCTTTTTAGAAGATGGCTGTCTATCTGAACAATCTTAACTGAATAAACAAAGAGTTTATGAGTTCCACAAGGAACTGAAAGTTCAAGATATGTTCAATAAGTAATGAGAAAATATTAAGAGAGATATTTATTTTCATAAGTTCACAAAACTTTGTTCTCTTCAAAACAGGGCCTCCCACATCTACACACTTCTTAATGCATCTCTTCCAATCCTGAAAGACCTCCTCAAAGCCCTTCTTTGGTAGTCCTATCAGGTAATTTTCTCACACAGTCTTTCAGCTAATCTGTTGACTGAAATCTGATTCCATTCCCTTGTCTTTCAAAAAGAAGTTGCATGGGGTTAGGTAAGGCCTATAGTGTGGATGTTGTACCACTTTTATTCTCCTGTCGGCCATCCTTGTATGTTTAATAAGTAATGAGAAAATGTCAGGAGAAACATTGATCAGATTTCCAGTCAGAACTGTCTCCACGTGCCAATACATATACCAACAGCTTTAGATATCATTCTCACAGTTATCTGACAGTCTTGTATCACTAATCTTCGCACTTCCTCAATGTTTTCCTCCTTGCATGCACTGTTTGGTGCTTCAGATCTGGGTTTATCCTCAACCTGTTCATTTCCTTTAAAAAATCTGTCAAACCACCAATAGAAACTTGCTTGACTGAACTGTTCATCCCCATAGGCCTCCTTTAACAATCCATAAGATTTTTGTTTGGTTTTCTTAAATTTAACACAAAATCTGATAAAATAACATTGTTGTTTAAGGATAAAAATCACTTTCCTACAGCTTTGAAGTGAAATAATTAATTAGTTTATGACTGAACATAGTAGGAATCTGTTGGTGACTTGTTTATATCTATGCAATAATTTTCAGTCCATGATAAAACTATCGTTGTGTTATCTGTTAAAGACCTTGCCAGAAAATTCTTTTAGCTCATGGTTTCACTGAGAGATGATCACAGTCAAGAACAGACAACAACAATATAATGAACCTGGGTTAAGGATGAGGAAGTCTACGTAGATGCGCAACACTGTCGTGAGCAAATGTCTGTTCATCCCTGTAGGGTCATAAAGGGAAAAATGATATAATGAATATTAGTTTCCTTAATTGTAGATATAATCCACTGCTTGCTTATCCGAGTGAGGCTTAATATTATCTATTCAAGTAAAAATCGAGAGAAAATATCCACTGATACATGATAAAATATGCCTAGGGCTCATGCTCTACAGTAATCTAATCACATTGATGGTTAGGATAAAGTGAAAGCTTTCACAGTGATCACAAACAAAGAGAGAGAGAGAGAGAGAGAGAGAAAAGGGTAGAGAAACAGAGGGTGAAATAGAGAAAGAGGGAAAGTTAGTGAAGATAAAGTGTTTATGTGCATTTGAGAAAGAGAGAGAAAGAAAGAAAAAGAGATGAAGGAGTGAAAAAAAAGAGAGTGAGAGTAAGTGAAGATCTTCAAAAGAATGTATCTGTGCTTTTGTGATAGACTAAAAAAGGGAAAAGAGAGGGAAAAAGAGCAAGTGAAGATATACAGAGAGAGTTTCAGACATGGAAGAAGAGCAACAGAATGTTTGTGTACTGCAAAGAAGAGTGTTCAATATTAACAACTAGATTCATTCTATCAATGAGAATATAAAAGCCATTGTATGAGAAACTACATCCTGTAGCTCTTCAGAAAATGAAATCATAATAGTTATGAAAATAAAATTCAAACCACTAAAATTTGCATATGTACAGTACTATATATATATATATATATATATATATATATGTGTGTGTGTGTGTGTGTGTGTGTGTGTGTG